>JACEGR010005134.1:0-77178 GCA_014170235.1 Listronotus bonariensis
AACTATTGAATAAAAATCATATTAATTACTTATACTAAAAAATTTAGAAACCTCAAAAATCTTTTTAAGTTTTGTATTTTTTAGCAGGTAAACTATACAGGTATGGATTTTTCTATTTTTCACGGACAAAATAGAAGCGCAGAAAGAGAGTCTCTCAATATCCAAAACACCAGGGATTTTCAAGATCGCTCATTTCAGCAAGCGAACACGTATCAAAAACCAAATCAGCGATCCAGTTTAATGCAACAGTCTGGTTTTCAAAAACAAAGTCATGCTCAACATAGTAATATGCAATTGCAACGGCCCTTAAATATCAATAACAATTCTTATTCAACATCAGAACCACCACAGGGCGCTTATGGCAATGTATAACAATATATTTCATTTGGTTATTTTTACATAAATATTTTAAATATTTTAACGGCTTTTTAGGCTAATTCTAGGGCCTCGACTTCAGCATCCACGGATAATTTTCAAAGACAACATGGACAACTAAATATGCATAATTTTGAGAATATCCATTCTAATGTAAGTTAATCATAAAATATCAATATAAACGTAAGCCATATGCTGTTAAATAAATTATTCATCAAACTTTGAAAAAATGTATAATTTAATAAGTTACACAGAACCAGCCTTTTCAGTAAAAAATGAGTATTCATTATATAAATTCACCTCATTAATATCTGAGATGATACAGAGTAAGTTTTGGAGGTCTTAATTTCTCATTTTAAAAAGTGTGCAATGTTTTTCTTTAAGAAATTGTAGTATTGCATTTATATTTTAGTTTAAAGGAAGCACTAATAGTTCTAGTAATGCATTAGGAGTGATGGCACCGCCCAAACCTCTATACTCGTCAAATACTCAGAAAAATGCTTCCAGTACTAGTCAAAAGAAGAAATGAGTAGTAGTGGACAGTCAAGAATTAAAAAATATGGGGTACGTTTTGTAATACATTTTTATTTATAAAGTGAAGTTACTTTTCTTTTTATACACTGCTTCTTATGAGATCAGCGATGTTAAGACACTCCGGATTCAGTTAGTAACTGAATGGGTGACCGTTTTGTGCAATTATTATTTTTATGGGATACTAGATTGGACCAAAAAATATAAATATTTTTTAAGCGTTACTGTGATAATATAAAGTAAAGTAAAGTAATCTTTATTCATCACTCAAGCCATTACAAATTACGAGACAGCTTATCGGAGTTGTCATACAAACATACACTAAGTCTAGATTCAAAAATATATAAATAAAATAAAATAAGCACAATAAGAGATTAAAATACTAATTTGCTACACACTTAAATGATAACAGACTTTCATTAAAATACAGACTACAAAAATAAAGCACAAAAACAATGGAACATCTACATTGACAGATACTCATTTACATCATAAAAGGCCTATTAAGCGTATTATTTTCAAAATTACCAAAAAGTTGCAAAAATTTATTATAAAAATAATTCCTTTAAATGTCGGAGAACTCTGGCCGACACTTAAGCGAGAATATGTAAGATGTAGGTGGTTATTAGTTCTTGTATTATAATTGTGAATATCAGAGTTCCTTTCAAATTCATCCTCATTCTGTCTTACATAAATTATTAGAAGGTATATATAGAGAGACGAGAGAGTTAAAATTCCTAAATCTATAAATGCTTGTCGGCAATGCGCACCCGGTGGTAAACCTAACATACATCTGACAATCCTTTTCTGCAAAACAAACTCTATTTGCTGAAGCTCCCCAAAATAATAAACCATATGATATATGTGACTGAATCAAACCATAGTATGCCAATTTTAACACATTTAGCGAAACGGATACCCTTAAGTATCGAATCAAGAAGCAAGATTTACTTAATTTAGTTGTTACATTGTTAATATGGCTCTCCCATGTCATTTTCTGATCCAATGTAACCCCAAAAATTTTATATTTTCAACCTGAGCGATAGATTGATGATTTGCTTTAATTAACCAACTCTGGGAAATTGTTGCATTCTTTGGAAGGAAATTCATAAAAAATGTCTTGCTTGCATTTAATACTAGCCCATTATTTTTACACCAGTCACTAAATTCAACCACCGATTGATTTGCCCTTGTAACGGTTGCTTCCATAGTGGATACGGATATTAAAAAATTTGTATCATCGGCATAAACAATCGTTTTCATTGGGGAGGGGCAGCTCACAGGCATATCGTTGATATATATTATAAACAGTAAGGGTCCCAGAATAAAGCCCTGGGCAACTCCAGTCCGTACATTACCAACATCTGACCTGCATTTATTTATTACCACTGCCTGCTTTCTATTAGTTAAATACCATGTATAATTTATGATAATAAAAAAATAATCTGAAAGTTAGAGCCCTTAATATTAAAAAGAGCTCTTTTCCTAAGTTATCGTAAAATAAGCCGTTTCTATGTATTCTGAACATTTTTTTAAATTTTGTTTTTTGGGTTTGGATTTTTGTTACTACTAAAAATATTAATATTTAAATTAAATTCAATACATATTTTTAAAGGAAATTTAATGCGCCACAAAAAGGTCTCTAAACATTTTTCAATAAATTATCTGCTTTAAAAAGTTATTCGACGCAAAAAAACTCTACAAATTACTTTTGAATTCAACTTCAACGTCGAATAACTTTTGAAGGAGTAAATTTGTTGAAAAATGATGAGAAAACTTCTGTGCGCATCAAATATTTATTGGATTTATTTAAATTTTAATATTTGTAGTTGTAACAAATATCCAAACTAAAAAACAAAATTGAAAAAAATAGTCTAATTTTCAAAACCCGATCACAACGACTTATTTGACGATAATTTTTTGTAGAGAATTTAATTTTCTTTAAGAGTACAGGGATGTCCCATTTTGGTTGTCCCTTATGGGAAACTTGGAAACCATAAGAGATATTAAAAATCCGATACCCCATCCTCGAGCTCTTTTTGGAGAAAACATTTATGGTAAAAACAGATCATCACTATCGCGAAGCGTTTCAGAGATACAGGGTGATTCTCGATTTTTTCACTTTTGAAAAGGTCCTGTAGCTTTGTTGTTATTACAGATACGAGAAAACTAATTGCACTTTATACAGACACTTTTTTCCGTAGAATCCAGTGGCGTAGCCAAAAAATTTTTTGAGCTGTCATTTTTGACATATGACCCAAACATGTTTTTTTATATTAGGGACACCCTATAAATGATTAGGTAATTAAATTGCTTGTTTTTTTCTGATTAAAATAATATATCATAGTAGGTGGTTTAATAAATTTTTTACGTCAAATATTGGAAAAATTATGATTTTAAAGATGCATTGCGGCTTCTATCTGTTTATTAAATTGTTTTATATTTTTGTTTTAAAAGGAATCTGTCATCCCTTAGCTCAGGAGACATTTCCGTAAAAAAACAAAAAATTAGTTTACAACAACAATAATAAACAAGTTATATTAATTAAACTTAAAAATTTATCAAGTTTTTTTATGTGTTGGTAAAATTTTTTACAACGATTTGCGAGTTTTGCATAAAAAATATTGTTGTCAAAAACTGTTAGTGCGATGAGAAAGCTCTTATTAATATTAAGGGCAGGGCCTTTTTTTAATTTCATTACATATTGATTTTGCAGGAAAGCGATTCAGAAAAAATGTGCATCTTTACTGGAACAGTAGAAAGGGTCATAAAATGGGAAAGATTTTTCAAAATCATTTTTGCTATTTTGAAGTGATTGGTACGTATAGCTAAGAAAGGTTTAATTCCTATACAAACAAATTTACAATTTAAAATATTTTTTTGTTCTTTTTCTCCTGCACCTGGTTGTTGACATCGCCCATATTCTTATTTTCAGCTGCTGTTGTATCAATTGCTGATGGAAAAGTCCAGTTTGAAAGAACCATGTTGTTACGAGACAAGAAAGGGCCGATATTGCAGGTCATATATTATTTCAATTCTACCCATATTAATATTGAAGATTTTCATCTTGGTCAAATGCTAAGGTGAGTCACTACATTTATGTCAGCGCCAACCACCAACCTTGATTTTGGACGAGATATAATAATTTTTAAGCCACTCTGTGTATCTTTTATTGGATAGATATGGTACACGCCAACCTAAAAAATGTCGCTTCAAAAAAAAAAAACAAATCAATATCCAACATACCTTCTATTTTATAAACCCTTAGGCATTAATAGTTCTTTTGCAAGATTTGCATTTGCTAAAGTTAAAAAAAAAATAACATTTTATCTCTGTTGATAGTTGCTGTGATAAAATTGCTTTTCCCCGGGAAAAAAGTTAGTACTTTTTTCCCGGATATACATATACGTAAGTTAAGGTAGATATTTAATTTTAGGATACTTCAATATACAAAACCCACTTTTCCCTTATCTTAAAAGTACAATTAGAGATTTTTTAACTTCAAAATATTCAAAATAATTACTAAACAAACACACTATTTGCAATTTTTTTAATTTAAATCCGTCAAATCACAGAATTACAGTGACAGATATTGAATAATTACTTAAAGGTTTTCATACCAACTCAGGTATATATGTCGTTTTACTTACAAAAAGCGACTTGTGTAAATCTTAAATTTCACATAATTTATTTTCTATCTTTAATATATTATAATAATATGTATTTTTACCATAAAATCTTCGTATTCCGCCACAGAAAAACATAGTTTAGTATACACGGAAAAAAAAGTAGTTGTTGATTGAAACTACATTAAAAACCATGCAATGTTTTAAGTGAGGACCTTTTTAATTCTAAAATGGTAAAAGATATACAAAGCTACTAGGTAGGTGATTTTTGATATAAAAATATAACATGCCGCAGTGAGGAAAATTATATATTTATCACCCTAGTGTTGCAAAGTTTTAATTGTTTTTCTTATTTTTTCTGTAAAGACAAATAAACTTTTTTTTGTGAATAATTTGTGGTCGTAGGAAAAATGGTATACATTACTTGTGTGAAAATAGGTTTGCCGCACTCGTGTGAAATTAGTCAGTTTATTTTGTCACGTGCCTTAGTGACAGTGTCAATACTATCAAAACTTTGATGGTGTTAATAATAACAATGAGCGCATTCACAGCACCATTACTGGTGAGTTTGCGACATTTTCCAAGTGAAAAGTTAACTATTAGCAACATTGTAACCAGGATATTTTTCAACATGGTCTACTGGTTTAACTTGTTTTTGTTTAAATTGGTGTTCTTGGAATTTTTATTTATTTTGGTGTGATTTTGCAGTTTATAAACAAAAAACATTTAGTTATTAAACACTAACCTGCTAGATTAGTAATGACGATGGAACATCATGTCAAAATAAAATTAAGTAAATATTAGGGGATACATACAGGTGTGGGAACCAACTCGCCGACCATAGGGAATTAAAAGCACAGGAAATATTTGACGGCAGACGGAAGCGGGGTAAGCCAGGAGTTCCTGATTGCGTTCTGTTTGAATATGCGGGCTCGTTGCAGCTGTAAATTTTAGGAAAGTACATAGCAAGTTGATGGAAGGGATTCAGTGTATGATTTGGCTATGGACGGTTTGGTTTCCATACCGGTATATAAACTCATCGTCATTTTTCGAAGGCAGTTGTTATTCTAGTTAATTTATAGGGGCTGGGGTCTTATCTAGCTTTGACCTAACAGCAAAATGCGAGTATGTGTTCGCATTCGCATTCGCGAATATTCGCATATTTTTTGATATTCGCATTAGCAGGAAACGATGCGAATATATGGCAAATGTTTTTGACAAACTAAAAAGAAATTATATATGGATTTAATATACATGGAATGATAATACAACTGTTAAGATTTGTAATTTTCATTTACTTATAAAATTTAAGCAACAAATTAATGTGGACACAGAAAAAATATTATATAGTTATTTTGTATGTGATATGGAACAGTCAACTAAACTTAAAATACTGTCTCTCTTCTTCTTGTTAATCCAATTAAAATATAGACAAAGTCCAAATATGCATAAAATCTAATTTCTGTCCTTATTAAAAAAAAACTTATTTTAATAAATATTATATTTTGTGAAAAAGATGTTGAGAGGTTTTATTAAGTTAGGTTATATGAATATCTAGGTCTAATAAGTCTAGGTAAAATTTATTATATTATAAGATATATATGTGTAACACAATGTGTTCACAAAAAATATTTTACCTAAAATGTGTATGATATTCTTTAGCGCTATATTTGAGTCAACATACGCATTCGCGAATATTGAGATGAATATTCGCATTCGCGAATGCGAGAGTTCTTAAGCCGCGTCCAGACTTGTAAAAAAGCGTCAAACATCCGTCCAAACTAACCAACCTATTTCCACGTTCCTTTGACGCCAAAAAACGACAAGCTCTGAATCACCGGCGAATCATTCGCCAAGCCCTTGAAACGACGGAAATTTCGTCCACGTCCACGTCCGCGCTATGTGGCGTGGAGCGGCTAGGCGAATTGTTGCAACTCTGGATGCGGCTAATATTTGTTACATCACTAGTACTTAGATTTTAAAAGATTTAATGCAAATGCAGAAGTTTGTGTTATAATTTTTGTTCATTTTTTACTTTCAATTGAGGTGCATGATCCTAGTTATTCAAGGTTTTGTCCGTTCTTTTAAATAATATCTATTGAGTTTAGATTAAATAGGATTTTAGGGTTTTATTATATTAACTTACTTCTGTAGATTTTTTTAAGTGTCATATTGTTTACTTTTTTTTTATAGGGTCGTTGGAAGAATGATAGGTCAAAACATCATGTCTGCAATCACAATACGAGGAGCTACAGTAAAAGAAGTTGATATTTTACCTCGGATGTGCTACGTTTCTGATAATGCCGTTTCAAATCTATGTGGTTAATTACCTGTATGTGGGTGTTTTAGGTTTTTGTTAGGCGTTTTCAAACGTTTAAACGATTTAAAGTGATTCATTAAATGTATATTTTACAGTTCTCAACTTTAGTACGGTAAACTGCATTTCTAAAAAACAAAGGCTATTGTGTTTTACCCATTGTGTTACTAATAAACCTAAGGGAGAAAGGATCAACTTACTGGCCTGACTTTTGATAATAACAAAAAATACATTATAAAAAATCAATACGTATGGCAAACTCTAAACAAGAAAAACAAAACAAATGCAGTGCCACTGAACAGTGAAATCACATTGTTAATTAGTTCAGATAAACTTTTTTGTATAGGCAGTGGAGACGCTAGAGGGGGCGGAGGGGCAGAGGCGGCTCGAGGTAACGGTTTTTGGAAATACTGCACTTTTTTACATTGTTAGGGGATCGTCTCAATAATCACGTGAGGCGGGCAGGGGTTAGGAAAAAATTACTAAACATCACTAGGAGGGAGAAAGGGTTTAGTGAAGATATCACGTGTGTTTATTTTTAAAAATTGACAAGTATTAAAAAAGAACTTTTTATTAATGAATATGTATTATGTTCCAAAAAACATACGTGATAGAGGATGGAGGAGGGCGGGCAAGTATCTCTAGGGGAAGGAGAAGAGGAGGAGAAAGGTTAAAAATTTGTTAAAAAACATCGCGTGATTAATAGACGTCCCCTGTCTCCTTGTGACCTATTCATAAGAATGGTTGAAAGTTGATCATTTGGTAAGAACAAAAATGATCTCATTGCCAAATACATGATTTAATAAAAAGACAATTTTTCGAAAACTGTAAAGATAAGTAATACCTGTATTAGTTTGATTGTATTTTCTTAGTTTTTTAGGAAATTAAATCGTCTAGGCTACAAAAAAACTTTACAGGCAGCCTAAGGCCTCAGCTACATTTAAACAAGCTCAAAAAAATTAGTTAAAGTTCAACCATTGTTTTATTAAATTTGTTTAAAGTGTTTTTTCAGTATTTACATTACATTTAATGAATCACCCTTTTAAGTAATACTAACCAATGAGCTATTATTATATTATTATATTATTACCAAATATGAAGAAGTATTTTTTTCGTTCTTTGAAATCGTATTCATTTAAACAATTAAAGTTGATTTGGCAGAAAAGATGCCACAATGTAGTTTTTTATTTATCATGAATAAAGTTGCTGTGTTCTCAGTTTCGTAAATTTCCTAGAAATATTATAGTAATAATAGACATGTGAATTTTTTTATGTACTACTTAGAATTTGTAAGTTTTTAATAAATTTCATACTCAAAACAATTTTTTTGTTTTATTGGCACCATAATACAAATAAAAAAAAGTACCAAAATAAGGTTTATTTTTAACAAGCTTGGTTTAAAAGTAGCATTATGTAAGTAAATACTGGTATAATTAGGGTAGGGGTGAAAATACTTAAGAATTAAGCATTGTTTTAGTTAATTTCTGTACTTAAAAATATCCCGTTCAGGGAAGAAATATCTCGGGTAAACCTGCACAAGTATACAGCACAGGGCAATATTTGCTTGAGTCATCACCTTATAAGAAGACCTGAACCTTTATTATCCTCCAGCCAAAGACAAGGTAGTTTTTCTACCATTATTGTCTACGTTTAAGGATTTTTTGTTTAATTTTCTAAATTAACGACATAAAGAATATTGTGTAAAAACTTTAAATGAATCAAAAGAAAATTACCGAAGATACAGGGCATTTCACAACTTACCCGACAAAGTTTAAGGTATAATTCTACAATAAAAATAAAATAGAAAAAAGTTTTATATGAACATATGTTCTAAACGTAATAGTTTTTGAACTTCAGGTTATTACAAATTTTAAAAAAATTATTGTTTATTTTATAATACCTTTTATGCCATTTCAGACATTAAAAAAAAAATTGGGGACACCTCCTATGCACCAGCGGACATTTTATTGCATACAAGAAAAAAAATCCCAGTGTCGCCCATAAGAGGTTTAAGGTAAATATTTTTAAATAAAAAAATAGTACGTCACTGTATTTCTCTAAAATAAAAATATTTTTAAAATTCCCATTAGGTTTGAAAAAATTTGATCTCCTGACTTTTTTGTTTGACATACGGTTTTCCCGTAAATAAATATAAACTATTTCTCGACATGGTCATTTCGTATCGATAATATCAAAATAATGAGAAAATTACCTTTTTTATTTATTCTTTAATTAGATAGGGATTTGACCATACCGAGAAATGGTTTCTTTTATTTTCGCTGTGCAATCAAATAAAAAAGTCAAGAGAACAAATTTGTTCCAAACTAAATGGGAATTTAAAAATATTTTTATGTTAGGAAAATGCAGTGGCGTACCATTTGTCCTTTTAAATATTTGCCTTAAACCTCTCACGGGCGACAATGAGATTTTTTTCTCTTTATGCCAAAAAATGTCTTCTAGTGCATAGGAGGAGGCGTCCCCAAATTTTTTAGAATATATATCTGAATTGGTATAAAAATTTTGATAAAAAAACAATAATTTTTTAAAATTTTTAACACCCTGTAGTTCAGAAACCAAGACGTTTAGGACATATGTTAATATGAAGTTTTTCTTATTTTTTTTTTATCGGATAACTTGTGAAAAACCCTGTATAAAATGGTATAGAATGGATTTATTTGTTTAAACTTCCCTCTATTTATTTGGACAGAAAATCTTACGAAACTTCTAGTTTATGATAAATAATTTTTTTTTAAAGAATTTAATTGTACAGGACTTTTAAAAGAATGACGTAGTTTAGAAATGCTAAAATAATAAGATTACAATAGCGATATTCTAAATAAGAACAAATATACTCATCTTAATTATGGGCTTTCATAAGGTATTTAAAATAAAAGTGTTACACAATATAGATAAGAAATTATTGCTTTATTGAGAGCTAAGATTTTTATAGCATTATTTTAAAAATAAACATTTTTAACTGAAAACACTAAAAGTTAATTTAAGTGCAATAAATTTTTTAAATAATTTAACCCATATAACATTTTTTGCCGGCGTTGTACTACATATAATTTACTGGCATTGCCAACACTCTTTAATGGCAAGGCATTGGCAAAAAGGTATCAAAAAGTCGCGAAAGTGGGCAATTGGCCGTTATTAGGCCACGTGTTGCAGATAAAGTGATGGCATCCGTCATTAATAAGTTATTGGCAAAAAATGCGTTTAAGATGATGGCATCCATCATTAATAAGTTATTGGCAAAAGATAACAAAAAGACACGAAAGTGGGCAAATGCAGATACTCCCAAGCAGCAAGCTGACGTCTTATTGACGAAAATTGTCGCATATACTTTTTTAAAAAACTAAAATGATGCGATATTTTATTTGAAAATTAAAATAGGAAAAAACTCCTTACTGCATGCAATTTCCTTGCAATGCAAAGTACCATCTCTCGGAACACTGTCCAACTTGGAGATGCAGATTTTTACACCAGCCGAAGATATTTCTTTCAAAGCTAAGTGAGATCACCTACCGCAGACCGCTCTCGAATTATTTTTGTCTAAGGGGTACGGTTTAGACGATAAAAAGCGAAGATATTGCAGAAACGTAGTAGTTTATTGTCCATTACGCCAACTATCGGTATGTCAAAAAACTATTAAATATATATAATATTTTTTATTAACACGTCTTTAAAACTTGTAATAAAGTTTTAAACAAAATGTTTACAGCTCCTAACAGTCTACTTGAATATCTTGCCTTCTCGACTAGCCATCACCAATTAATCACACAACACACACTTATTAGGTAATGAATAAATTTAATTATGTCTATTAAAATACTCTCTTCTTTAAAAAATAAACTAAAAAGCTAGAAAACCACGTAGAAAACAAATGCACCAAGCGGTCACCTTCGGTCGAAATTAACGTAGCTAATTTTACCATCATTTTATTTTTATTCGCTCCAAAATACATAATAAACATTTTGTTTGACCTAATTTTTATTTGCATAATTTTTAACAATAAAATGTTATAAGAAAGCCATTTCCTTTAAATTATGTAAAAAAACATAAAATAATGTTGTTTAGCTGCCATTATAAATAAAACAGATCAAAAAATTGCTTTAATGTTAGTTAAATACCAATGTTAATAATATGGTTTAAAAAGTATGAATATGCGTTGAAGGTTTGCCTTCAAAAATCCAATATTTATTTGCCTGCAACAAAAACGCGTGCTTTATTTAATCAGGATTGGTATGCCGCCATTTTTGTATGATTGCCGGCAATTCGCCTGCATGTAAAATTAATTGGCAATTAAGTGTTTATTTAGGGTTGACTTTTTAATGCATATAAGATGTTGGCATAATATTGCCACCAATTGCCAATGCTTTACCACCAATGCCAATATGAAAAATGTACATTGCCGGCAAATAATGTTTGCTGGGAATTTTATACTTGGCTATCTTTAATGTAATCAAAAATCTATTTACAACACACATTTGTGAAATATATCGTTGATATAATATTACACCACCGAAGAAATTATTAAATTTAAAATAAGCATATTTTTGCAAGAAAAAATGCTTTCATCATTAGAAGTAAAGTCTGAACCAAGGTTAGTTTATATTTATAAGGTTGCGACATATCCTCAACTTTTAGGCGGTTCGAGGTCGGGACTGGGTAAAATCAAAGCTGAGATCAATCCAGTGGCGTCTAAAATTTGCGCATTTCATTTTGCATTGTTTTGGAAGTGATATTTGTTAAAAGACGAAATTCCAAATGTTTTTTATTAAAAGTAAAAGAATTTAAAACTTGTTAATAATTAAAAACTGTTGTGTAAACGGTTGTTCTAATAATACAATAAACTGTATAACTCCGGAACTGAACAACATGGCCGAAAAATGGGAGATGTGACGTCGTAACACGTCAAAGCAATATGGCCGAATGTCGTGACCTTATATAAACCGACTTTGGTCTGAACCACCTCTAATTCATTCTGTAAGCAATGCCGCCAAGTGCACAAAAATGATACAGTAAACAAACCTTTTCGAAAACACATAGCCTCTGACAGAGCCTGATTACATATTATTTGGATAAATAAAAAAAAACATTGTTAAAACGCGTATCACGTACTTAGAAAACATCATCTTTTTTCGTATCTGTCCTGCTATAAAAGCTGACACGTGCCGTAAAGAATTATAAACTTCTCGGGTGTATTATTTATTGATATAATAAAAACAAAATACAATTGGTACGTCACTGTATTTTTCTAAAATAAAAATTATTATTTTAAATTCCCATTAGGTTTGGGAAAAATTTGATCTCCTGACTTTTTTTGTTTGACATACGGTTCTCGCGTAAATAAATATAAACTATTTCTCGACATGGTCATTTCGTATCGATAATATTAAAATCTACAGTTGAAAATTACCTCTTTTATTTATTCTTTAATTTGATAGGGATTTGACCATACCGAGAAATGGTTTCTTTTTATTTTCGCTGTGCAATGAAATAAAAAAAGTCAACAGAACAAATTTGTTCCAAACTAAATGGGAATTTAAAAAAATATTTTTATGTTAGGAAAATGCAGTGGCGTACCATTTTTCTTTTTAATGATTGAAAAATGAAAAAGTAAACAAACCTTTTCGAAAACACATAGCCTCTGACAGAGCCTGATTACATATTTTTGGATAACCAAAAAAACATTGTTAAAACGCGTATCACGTACTTAGAAAACATCATCTTTTTTCGTCTCTGTCCTGCTATAAAAGCTGACACGTACCGTAAAGAATTATAAACTTGTCGGGTGTATTATTTATTGATGCAATTAATCATTGTTTACAAAAGGGTTTGTTTGCAATAGATAGTTTGTGGCAACCCTTCAAAATGAATAAAATCTGGTCCTAACTATACTTAAATAATACGTATAATACAAAATACAACTTGTATAAGCACCCCTTATTTTTTCCAAAATCTCTTAAAAAATCTGTCACTCGCCGCCAACGGCAACGTTTGGCTACACTAATAACTTTTATCTAAAAGTATTTTTCCTGTGTAAAATCTGTCACACGCCGCCAAACTTGACTGTAGCAATAAATTTTATCTAAAAGTATTTTTGCTGTGTAATTCACAATACAAAAAAAAGTTTTTAGAACTAAAGTAAATTCCAAATACTAATATATCAAAAATGATTTGTACAGCCTGTCCACGGATGGAGTTTCCAAGAGGACAAATAGACAAAAAAATTAATTTTTTGAAAAAAATATTTTTTATTCAAATTTTTGCATGTAAAAAAATATAAGTCACCAAGAGAAAATGTTAATTTTGCATACAGGGTTCGCAAAAACTTGAAAAACATGATTTTTCTCCAAGAGTAAACTACCTTTGTTTTTGTTTCTTAAACAAAACTTCACAAGGAAAATTTATTTAGCATAATGTTTGTAATTAAAAATAATAATGATAAAACAAAATTTTATTAAACTTTACAACTTGACGAAACGCCTTAATCAAATTGGTTTACAGCTGAAAAATTGTGTTGGGTAGAAATTTGAAGCTAGCAGGTGTTGAAAAATCAAATTATGAGAGTTTTGGGTCATTTTATTACACAATTTAAAATAATTAATTTTTGATAACTCCAAAATCGGTTTTATGAAACTTTTTAACATCTGTGTAATATTAAAAAATTAATTCAAAAATTTTATTCAAATACATTTTCTAAATAAAATTATGCTTAAAAATGAACAATAAAAGTATTTTAATTTTGGAGCATAATTATTATGTTTTTTAGGTTTTTGCGTACCCTGCATACAAAATCAACATTTTCTCTTCGTGAGTCATATTTTTTTACAGGTAAAAGTTTTTGGGGGAATGACTCTTTTGGAAAAATTATATATTTTATTCATTTGCCTTCTTGTAAACCCAATCCGTGGACAGTCCTATCAAATTTAGGCGAATAACCAATTTAATAAAACAGTATTTAGGAATCGGTTATATTGACGTTTAATTGATGTATTATACGTTAAAGTTGTCACCAATTATTACCGAGGTTATAATTGGTTAAACGCCTAAAGTTGATGTCTGTAGAGCGCACCAAGAATGCTGACATAGAGCTTGTTTTAACTTAATATTAAAAAAGTTTTTATTTATTGTTTATTTTATTCTCTATAATGGACCCAAAATTATGTATTCTTAATATAAAAACCAAAATATTTTGAGTGCTAAGTTCAGAAGAGAGAAATAAACATTTGGCTAATACGCAAATCACAGAATAATTCGTATATGTATAAGAAGTTACGAAATATATTTTTTTCTTTGTATAATTAATGTCAATCATTAACTTATGTATGGACATGTTTATAAACAAAATTTTAAAATCTGGTAGTATCTAGAAAAAGGAATAATTTGTTTATCGGAAATACCGAATATATGTCAATTTCATTTGCTTGTTAATCTAATTATGTATATCAACTAGACTATTTAAAAGACTACTTAAAAAGATTATTTTTAATTACAAAAAAATATACTTTATATCAAAATATTTTTTTTAAGTATTTTTAAATGAACTTGCAGAAGCAGCATTCCAATCAAAACGAGCCACCTAGTATAATTTGGTTATTTGTATACTTATAGAATAAACCTAAATAAGAAACCGGCTTCAAAGAAATGAATAAAACTCACTAAGAAGTTAAAAATAATAAATTAAAAAAAAATAAAGTCGGGTAATAAAAAGCTTTTGCTTATTTAGTAACATTTGGGAATTTAGCGCATACTATTTTATTACCCGACATATTTTTTTTCATTTATTCTTTAAACCTCTTTACTAGGTTTATTTATTTTTTAAAGTCGGTTTAATTCAGCGGCGGCGCGTCGGGGTAGAGGGGGTGAGGGGGGCCCGGGCCTCCCCACTTTGTTGGACATTAACTAATTAACTAATATTGTATTACCAGCGCAAAATATTATTAGAAAAAAATAATTCATTTTGGTATCCACAGGGCCGTATTAAGGGTATGAGGCGCCCTAGGCTAGAATTCCCAGAGCTCCCTTTTCGTACAAAGAAAAAAATTTAGAAGAGCAAAAAAAAAGGTCATTCTTTCCTTTTCGCCTCTATTTTATTTATATCCCCGCAGAAAGATTAGTTCTAATCCCCACCCGACCTAAACTTTTTTAGAAACTTCCTTGTGTAGCGCCTATTACTCCCCTATCTGGCGCCTATTTTTTTATCTAGGCTGTAGCCTAGTCAGCCTAATGGATAATACGGCACTGGGTATCCAGCTAATAATAAAAATATGTGTTAAACAGATGAAAATATATAATAGCATTTTTGATTGGCAAAAATATACAGGGCGAGTTAAAACTAAAAATATGAAACATGCCTGGGAGTTAACTACTTTTATTTTTAAAAATAGAACAAAATGGTATAAGAAAATGCTGTAGAGAATTAAGTTTTATGTTAAAGTTTCAAGTTAAAGCATGAGAGTAATAAAATGTAATTGTTAATTTTTTCATTACGCATTACAACTTAAAAAATGGGCAGGTGGGAGCAAAATTTTACATAAAATTTAATAATTTCAAATTTTTGTAAAACACGCTGCCTTAAGCCAAGTACTTTAAAAACTGTTAAAACATGCATGTATTTTTATGTTTCTAGTTATAACTGGCCCTGTATATTACTTATTGTAGTAAAATTTTGTATTTATTAGTTTTGGACCATGCGACCAGTTATCCCAAAAGAATGTTTAAATTTTTTAAATTTTTGGTCCATTTGTCCTCTTGTAAAGCCTATCCTGGGACACACTGTATGTGTATATATCCCTATGTTTTGTTTTTGTTTGTTAATATTTTAATAAAATAAAATAAGAGTTGATTTGCTTATTTTTGTGTTTTTAATACATACTAAATCTGTCAGTAAATTATTTATGTACTTTGGTGGGTTTGGTTTGCTACAATTTGTCTTATTCTTTTGCCCCCCACTTTTTTTATCTTTGGACTAACCACGAAGGCTAAAAGCCCAAATACTAACGTACCGTGGGTGTCTTAAGCGAGGTAAGAGGGACTTTGTTGACACGGGACTTAAATACTTGACGATTTGGGGGAAGGAAAGACCTCCGCGGGCAGCAGATTCCACAATCTAGAAACTCTAGGGATAAAAGAACGAACAAAGTGGGAAGTTCTGGGCCTGTCCAGTTGGACCGTATAGGGATGCATACGCGCGGGACCACGAGTTTCTCTGTTGGGAACCGTAAGTGGAGGAACTATACTGGACAATTCTTCAGAGCAGAAGCCATGGAAGTACCTATAAAAAAGCGATAAATCCCCCACAGTCCGACGATGGGCAAGAGAGGGAAGCCTTTCTGTAAGTGAAGGATCATTAATGAGACGAATAGCTCTTCTTTGAATAGAATCAAGAATGCTTAGGGTTGTGGGGGACGCCATGCCCCAGATATGAGAACAATATTCCAAGGGAGGTCATATTTGGGACACATATAAAGTGTATAAATTAGAAGGGGAGAAATACTTTTTGGCTCGAAAGAGAAATCCAAGTTTTTTGAGGCTGCTGTGGCTATAGATACAATGTGTTTATGCCATTTAAGGTTACTTTCAAATGTGACGCCCACAAGATTGAAGGTGTCTTTGCTCTGTAAAACTTGGCCGGTCATAAGTAGAGGATGAGTATTTGATGACGACAAGGAACATGATTTTGTTTTGGATGCATTAAAATGAACGAGATTTTTGGCGCCCCAATCCAATATTAAATTAAGATCCTGCGAAAGAGATATCTGCATCGCTCTGCGTCAGGTTTAGTGATGGGTTTAGAAATCTGAAAACTGTAGTGAAGGGTAATATCGTCGGCGAAACTATGAATGGAATTAGTTGTGGACGAGAGAAGATCGTTAATGTGGAGAAGGAACAATGTTGGTGCCAGAACTGAGCCCTGAGGGACTCCAGCATTTACTTGGTGAAAGCTTGAAGAATGGCCGTCCACAATAACTGATATACGACGATCAGATAGATAACTAGAAAGCCAAGTACAGAGTTTAGTTGAAAGACCATAGGAGGGAACTTTATTAGAAGTGCGGCATGCCAAACCTGGTCAAAAGCTTTGGATATATCAAGAGCAACGATCTGGGACTCACCTAGAAACTCAAGAGACTTATTCCAGCAGTGTGAATCGAAGGAAAGAAGATCTGCTGTAGATGTTTTGCAAGGCATGCGCAGCCACTGGTTTTATTTTTTTAAGTGTATATTTTTTGCTTTCTGGTATATTTGTTGCTTTGTAATTTATTATTATTACCATTAAATCGGTAAACATACACTAAAAAACACTTTCAGTGCCTCTTTCAGAGATAACATGGCAAGTAAAAACTAATTTAAATAAAGGTTTAACTAACCAGGACTAACTATGACTCCCTCCCAATGTCAACCAATTAAATTACACATCCCAGTGCTTTTTAATGTAGTCTCTCTATCAGTTCGGTAAAAAGGGTTAATTTTACCCCAAGGTTGTCCTTTCTGAATGCACCATGTGCTGATGTTTGAGCTTATACTTGTCTAGAGGCAGCTTTTCCGCTCTAACAACGTACGACAGAGAGAAAACAATAATAGGTCTAGTACCTTCCTCTCTTGCGATCCTGACGGCGGTTTTTTATGGGACCACCGCGAAAGAGCACTTTTACAAATAAAAAAGAATTTTTAAAATCGGTAGATAATTGACGGAGTAATGGCGTAACATACAGACGAACTGATAACCTTCTTCTTCTTGAAGTCGGTTAAAAATCCTGAAACACGTTCACAAATCACAAACACAAACGTCAAAAAGTTCAAATGGGAGAGGGTGCCACGTGCTATCTCATCTTAACGGGTATCAAGTTTTCTCTAGTTTTTAATTTTTAAAAATTGGTTCAGTATTTTCCAAGAAAATTTACCCTAAATATAGTAACCATTTTTTACCCTATGATGTTACCATATTTAGGGTAATTTTTTTCGAATACCTAAACCGATTTTGAAAAACTAGCATTCATTAAAGAGACAATTTAATACCCAAAAATGTGTTCCCCTAAAAATAAAGATTTATGTCTTTACGAAAGAATACAAATAATGGAATTATATGGGGCTCGTTTTATTTGAAATGCACTGCATGTACGTTAAGTGGTAGCATGACCGTCCAAAAATTGATATTAAATAACAAAGATTGTTAAACTGGTTGAACAATTTTAGTGCATATAAGTACTACGTTAAACTGTTGATCCCGTCTAATATTTTCGGTGAAAAAAAACACTTACCCTAAACCAAAAACATTTACCAATTGGGGTAAAATCTTGGAAAATAAAACAAGGGAAAAATTTAAAATTGGTCAGTGTTTAGATTTTTTAAAAATATCTATAACCCATATTTTATTTAGAAAAACTAAAAAGTGATTAAAACTACCATTAAAAAACTGCAATTTTTTTCCATTTACCTAACTGTGTACCTGGTCCAGCGGTTTCTAAAATCCATGTACCAAGCATAAAAAATTCACCCTGTATAAATATTTCTTTTATGAAAAATAGGACAATTTAAGAAAACTAATGGACAAATCAAAGCATTTTTCCTAAAAATAACTTCTTTCTGATTTATTATTCCAATTGAAAGATTCCCACTGTATAATATTTTATTATCTTTAGGAAGTATTGTTAAGGTTCATTGGTACTAAATTCCTTTTAAATTTTTTAGAAGATTTTGACACAAGGTCGACTTTTGATGTCTGTTTCTATTATATCTTGGTTAGTCTAATATCCCAAAGACCTATTTTTTTAACAAAGAGAAATATTTGATTTAAAAATTTTGGTACAACTGTGTTCAATAAAGTGACCTCTGGCGGTATTTAAAAAAGTACTTTTGTCTTAAAATTTTAGAATCTGCAAAGCTCGATTTGTGTGCCAAATATCAACTGGATTGGTTAAAAAATAAATGCAATATGGCGTTAAAACTAAAATAAAAATTGAACTTTGACGGCTTGTAACTGGAAAACGAATAAAATTTTGAAAAAAAAATTATATAAAGCTTCACCCTTATTTTGTCAAGTAGAATCACCCTTTTAAGTTTCGTGAGCGATTTTTAAATTACCTTGTATAGAGCGTGTCCAAAAAGATGAGGTCAAAAATTATAGGGGTGATAGAGTGAGCCAAAATAATGTTAGTACTATATATAAAAAGATTCTAACGCGCTTTGTTAGGCAGGTATTGACCTTTTGTATAAAAACAACTTATTTTAATTATAACTTTTAAACTGTTGCTACAGTACCAATAATAATAAAGCAACTAAATATCCTCGCACCTAGTGCTTCATTCCACAAGGTGCGACGATAGTTTTTTTCATAATGTCACAGATTTTTTTCCTCATCATTTATGTACAAAAAGGTATACCTTATGTACAAAAAGGTATACCTTATTTAAATCGATATCTTGGACGGTTTTTAATGAATTTACATTTTAAGTCCAGACAATCCATCATCTTGTATATAAAATTATAAAGAAGAACCTTTATCTGTATAATAAAGTGTAAGAGGCTCACAAACACCACTTTTAATAATTTTACCACATTTTAATAATTTTCTCAAAAAAATAAAAATACTTACAAAATGCTGGTATGTTTGGATTTAAAACATGATTTTATGAATAACGGTTCAAGATATCGATTCAAATAAGGTTAACCTTTTATTGTAGAAAAAAATGGAAGAATCAAATGGTCAAAGAAAAATATCAAATTTGTCACTTGTGTCCAAAATGCATACATAAAATGAAAAAAACTTGTATCACCCTGTATAATCCCGACTAACTGAACAGCCGTTTACCTACCTACCTAAGAAGCATTAGTATGGGGATATCTATTTGCCCAAATATTATTCGTACTGTGGCAAGAGTTTCAAAGTTATAATTGAAAAAGAGTTTTTTTGTTCTAACTTTGCAGATCTCTAATTAATATCTCCCTAACGAAGCGCGATAGATGAAGTACTTTATATGACCTTACCTTTCCGGACACCCTGTATATATTTTTGTTTTTATACAGTGACATTAAATTTTAGTAAAATTTTTAATCTATGAGTGTTTTGAACTTTACGTATATCGTATATCCGATAAGAAACAATGATTTAATTTTTTGTTAATATGTTAATTATTTATTAAATAAGATATTGTAAATACATAAAAAATAAAAATTCCTAAAAAATAATTATTTTTAAGATAACTTTTTGTTTAAATACTCATTCCATTATAATCCAATTATTATTGATATTTTCTGTTGACATTTATTTGTTCAGTGCATACAATAGGGTAGGTAAAAAAAATCAACTATTTTCATTTTGTCTTTTGACACCCAAAATTTGGTTTCTAGTATGGAGGGTAGAGGGGTGGAGTACCATCTAAATGTATTAGGAAGTATCCGTCGAAAAGAGCAACTTAAGGTGGCGCCACCAGTAGCCAGAAGAGATTTTTTTAACCAATGAGCATGAATTATTAGAGTGAGATACAAAATGAAAAAGGAGAGATAGATACAAAAAGAAAGAAATACCAAAATCTCTCCACTGGCTACTGTGGCGCCACCCCAATTTCCAACGGCCACTTTTTCAACTTGTCCGCCATAAAAGATGGTTATCCTTCCTCCACCATCCATAGTTTCTAGGCACCTCCAGAGAATGCTCGGCAACGATGAGCTCTTAAAAAATAATATCTCACCATTTGTTAACTACTCAAAACTAAAATTAAGCGACTTGGCAACGTTGCAGTTGCAAATTTAGAACATAATGACATTTCATAATCAAATTTTTTCATAAAAAATCTGTTGTTGCAGTTAATATTCTATTTTTTAAAGAATATTTATGATTTATGGGATAAATGTAATAAAAAATAAGAAAATAGTTTGTCTACAACTAGTGTTAAGCGTTTAAGTGGTTGCCATCATGGATTTCGTTAAAAATTCAGCAATGAAGCAAAACATACGAAGTCAGTTATGGTTTATCTGCAGTTCAAGTCGAAATAACGAAGAACTTACGCTTTATGGCTATATATAAAGTTTCTCAAAACACTAACTATTATCCTGTTTTGTGTTATTTAGGTTGTCGGACAATGATGCCTAATATTTTTTGTGAAATTTAATAACTAATCAGGTAATTTATGTAAATATTCTTCGCCAAATTGAATCTAGATACCCATTTTTATCAATTGTTTGGCCGAATTGCAACACTGTGCTCCTTAATTTGAATTCCCAATAGAGCAAAACTCTAGAGGAGTTTTTGTAGAAAATTGACCGCGCTACAAAAAGGTATCCATTTACTTCTTTACATAGTGTAGGTGAGGCATTTTAGTTTACACATGATAATTAAAAATAAATTTAAATAGTTTATGTCAAAACACCCCTAGATACCAAGAGTAAAGCACCTTTATTTTTAAAAGTAGGGCAAAATTGTATAAGTAAATGTTGTAGAAATTTAAATTTTAAGTTAAAATTTAAAGTTAAAGAATTAAAGCCAAAAAAATATTTTTGAAATTTTTTACATTATGCATTAGGTAACAGTTTTTAAAATACTTTGCTTAAGGCAGCGAGTTTTTAAAAAATATACAATTAAAAATAAATTGGCTTTTAAAATTTGCTCTTTTTGTCCATTATTTACGTTGTAATGCGCAATGAAAAAATTGACACTAAAAGCAGTGCCGTATTATCCATTAGGCTGACTAGGCTACAGCCTAGGGCACCATGAAAAAATAGGCGCCAGACAGGGGAGTAATAGGCGGTGGACAGGGGAGTTTTTAAAAAATTTTAGGTCGGGTGGGGATTACAACAAATTTCTCTGTGAATAAGGTGCTTTGAAATAAATAAAATAAGCACGAAAAGGAGGGAATGACCTTTTTTTTCGCTCTTCAAAATATTTTTGTCATGCAAAATAGGCGCTCCGGGAATTGTAGCCTAGGGTGCCTCATACAGTTAATACGGCCCCGACTAAAAGTTTTTTAACTCTCATACTTTAACTTAAAATTCGATTCTCTACAACATTTACTTATACAATTTTGTTCTATTTTTAAACATAGAAGTACCTGGTTAAATCCTGAACATTTTTCATACTTTTAGTTATAACTCACCCTGTATAATGGCAAATAAAGTAAAATTTTGTATTTATTAGTTTTGGACTAATCGATCAGTTTTTCCAAGAATTCGTTCAAAATTTAAAAAATTTTTGTCCATTTGTCATCTAACACCTATTTTGGGACACACTGTATAAAAATTAGTATTATTTCGTTAATTTACATGCAAATATTTTGTGGGGAAGCCCAAGAGGGGACTATTTTAAAGAAAATAATTCAGGGATAACAAAAATATATAATCCCATACGACCCGAACGATTTCCACAATATATATATCTAAAGCTTTCGACCAAGTCTGGCATGACGCACTTCTTAATAAACTTCCCTCCTACGGTCTTCCAACTAAACTCTGCTCTTGGCTCTCCAGTTATCTTTCTAATCGACGTATATCAGTCATTGTTGATGGCCACTCTTCAAGCTTTCACGAAACTAATGCTGGAGTGCCTCAGGGTTCAGTACTAGCACCAACTTTGTTTCTTCTTCACATCAACGACCTTCTTTCTTCCACAGCCAATCCCATTCATAGTTATGCTGACGATAGTACCCTTCACTCCACTTTTCAGGTTCCCAAACCAATCTCTCAACCCGACATGGAAAGCAAACGCAGAGCGATGCAGATATCTCTTTCACAGGATCCCAATTTGATATTGGATTGGGGCGCCAAAAATCTCGTTCAATTTAATGCATCCAAAACACAATCGTGTTCCTTGTCGCGAAAAAAATCATCAAACACCCATCCTTTGCTTATGAGTGGCCAGGTTTTGTAGAGCGGGGACACATTTAACCTTATGGGCATCACATTTGAGAATAACCTTAACTGGCATAAACACATTGTATCTATAGCCACCGCGGCTTCAAAAAGCTTGGATTTCTTTTCCGAGCCAAAAAGTATTTTTCTCCTTCCAATTTATACACTTTGTATGTATCCCAAATTCGACCCTCTCTGGAATATTGTTCTCATGTCTGGGGAATGGCATCCCCTACAACCCTCAGCATTCTTGATGCCATTCAAAGAAGGGCTGTTCGTCTTATTAATGATCCTTTACTTACTCAAAGACTTCCTCCTCTTGCTCATCGTCGAGCTGTGGGAGATCTATCGCTCTTCTATAGATACTTTTACGGCTTCTGCTCCAACGAATTGTCCAGTATAGTCCCTCCTCTTGCAGTTCCCAACAGAGAAACTCGTGGTGCCGCGCGTATGCATCCCCATACAGTTCAATTGGACAGGCCCCGAACTTCCCATTTCGTTCGTTCTTTTATCCCTAGAGTTTCTAGACTGTGGAACCTGCTGCCAACGGAGGTCTTTCCTTCCCCCCAAATCTTCAAGTTTTTAAGTCCCGTGTAAACAAACTTCCTCTTACCTTGCTTAAGACACCCACGGTACGTTAGTATTTAGGCTTTCAGCCTTCTTGGATTGTCCAAAGATTAAAAAAAAAAATCAAGCCGAAATAATAATTATATCTTTTTGACATATTTAAAACTTTTTTTTCTTATCATCTAAGCTTTACAATCCAGTAGGTTTCTATGACGCTCGAGTAAATCCCCATTTAGCATCATGGGCTCCCCTTCTATTTAGGAAGAAAAACCTCCATTAAAAAAAAATGTATTTCTTATCCTGCATATTTTCTAATTTTATCTTCATTCAATGTCGGTTATCTTTGCAAATCTAATTCTCTCCAAACGCGGTATCTAATGTCAGTATTTAAAAAGCCGCGGCGTTGGGTACTTGGGTACCAAGTATCAGTCTGACGCATTGGTACTTAACCTTTTAAGAGTACCCGTCGCATAAACGGACTTTTTTATTATGTTTGAATTTTATTATTTAACTTAAATAATATATTTGTTTAATTGTCTTAGTGACCTTTAAATGAATTGTGTTTGTGAAGCCAGTGACAAATAATATTTTATTTTGTTCAAATAATATATCAAATCCAGTAATTATTTACCTGAATTACCTTGTGATATATTTTATAGTACTACTCGACCCCGATTTTGTTTAACGCACCAAGAATATTTATTATTAAAAATTGCGGTAAAATTTTAAATTAATTTTTAATCATTCAAGAAAAAAATTAATTTTAAGTTGTTTTTGTCTCACAAGAGAGGGCATTTTTAAACTTGTTTGACTAGAATATTATATTTTGTTTTATTTGTTGATGTAACATCGGTTTGGTGAATGTGAAGAAATTGCTTTGGTTTATGGTGAAAAGGATATAGTTGAAATTTATTTCGTCTGCTTAAAAAAAATGAAATCACCGTAAGTAAAATTTACATATTTTATTTATGTTTAAAATTTAAATTATTTTTTATAATCTTCTATCGCAAATGACCTGGTGATACCTCCTATTTGCATTTCTTTTAAAAATATTTCATTTTTACAAATGTAAAGTTGTACCATAAAAATACACCTTATACTAAAAATATATTTTCTATGCTTATACATTTTTTAAACAGAGACATTAACAATAGCACTAATTATGGAACCAGTAGCGGATTAAACGATTTTCCCCTTTCAAAAAACAGTCAAAATCACTAATAAAATCTAAAAGGCGCCACCTGCGGTATCTTGCAAGAAATAAAAACAAATTATCTACTTAAGCCACTCTGTATGCTACTATTAGATAAAAATTCCTTTTTCCACTACCGTTAAAAAATGCAGTTTTTTAAATCGTTAACATGAAGATATAGTACTCCATTCCAGCACACTACATAAAGTGTTAAAAAATAACTCTTTTAACACTTCAAAGCTGTTTTTCACATTTTGAATTAGTGTTTTGTTACAATGCCTACTACAATAAACTTCAATATCAATTTATGTAATGTACCAGGAAACGCGACATCAGCTGAACCAAACGGTCAAGTTACCTTTGATTTGGTCATTATTTCTTTTAGTTCATGGGTCACTAGTTTTAAAGTTTGACAGTTTGCGAATAAATTTAATAGACAATATTTAAAATTAATAGTATAAATAATAGTTTAAAAACTAAAAAACACGCTTTTATATGCAACCGAACTAAAAATTAGAAAATAATTTTTCATTACAAAGAGTTTGTCACTTCAGAGTAAAAAGCGTGGGGTGCTTAATATATTAAATGTTATGATTATTCTATTTGCAAATATCTATGAGGGAAAAGTTATGAAAAAATAGTAAAATGCACCCCACGCTTTTACTCTGAAGTGATAAACTCTTTGTAATGTTTTAATTTTTAGTTCGATATATCTATTAGTTTTTTAAAAATAAATGCTCCAGTTTATTCACTAAAAAATTCATTCGCCATTTTGTCAAGAGACACAGAGGATCTGTAAAGGAAATTATTTATCCTGGCGGTCCTAATCAGGATAACGGGATACTGTTTTTAAATTATTGCATTGTCATCGGTCCTTAATACGTGTGCAAAGTTTCAAAGAAATTGAATCGCTGGAAGTTGGTAAAAATTAGGCTCAAAGATTCCGTTACATAGATAGATAGTTACAACCCAAGCTAATAAAAGCGTGTTAAAAAATGAATTTAAATGACTAAGAAATTGAAAAGGAATTTATACTGTTTTAGTATTATTTTTACAAAAAATAAGTACATACAATTTTCTAAAATTAAATCATAACGGCATAGTTATAAAGAGCATAATTTTCTTTTAAAAAATAAGGAGGCTATGTTTTTTGTTCCAATTTGGCTGTGATGCAAAAATTAAAATAATAAGTTTAAATAAATAAAACATGTATAAACTGGTAATTTGGGAAATTTTTTATATGGTCGGGAAAAAGTATAGTATAACACATGCATAAAGTGTATTTTTTACTCATGGGATTGCCGCACTCGCCTAAAGGCTCGTGCTGTTAAACCTCCCATTCAAAAAAATTGTCACCTTATGCAAATTACTATTCTTTAACAGATTTTACATAAAAAAGGTATACCTACCTAGTAAAAGTTGATTTAAGCATCCGTTTCTGAGATACCTGGATTTAAAAAAAAAAAAATTGTCCTGTATGGCCAGGTCCAAGCTATACAGGGTGTTTTAGAATAAGATGCTAATCTTTTACAGTGTGAATCCTGATTTAAAGAAGAAAAGTTAAAATAAACTATGTCCTAAATGGCTTAACTTTGAGATACAGAGTGGTAAAAACTCGGGGCTCCTATAATTTGTATAATGTTTTTGACAACGTTGTTTTTTAAACTTGACTCTTAGCCAAGGTCAGTATTTTCTAGTCTTAAATTAGCATAAAAATATCTAATGAGTACGTAACATCAACTATACTTTGGGCACTATAAATTAAGAAGAACACCTGTAACCCTAGTTGCCACAATACCGGGGTTACTTACTAGGTATTCATTACCAATATAAAGTGCCAAAAGTAATAAATAGAGACATTTTGCACCTCTTATTTTGCAATTCCGTTGTGGTTAACGTTATTCTGAGTCTGCGCAGTAACGCAAACATGATCCGTTATCGTTATTAACCATACCGGACTCCTTTAATTACGGATGAATACCGAAGAGCTTATCGTTATTGTTATTGTTAAACTGCGTGGTTGCCGGATTGTAGAATTTTTAATATCAATTATTTAAAAAGGTTTGGTATTATAAATCCGTATTAATAAAATATCATTGATACATATATAGGCTCTAATTAGCGAAAAATCCATAGCAGTAAGAAAAATAAAATAGTGTAAAGAAATTAAAACGGACTTGCATTTTTAAGGATGTTTTAATTCAGTAATTAATTTACATGTTACAATCTGGCACATTTGCTTTTTATTCTACTACCAAACCTAACCTTAGTTTTTGTGTTTTGCATATACTGTATTGTTTACATCAACTTTAATAAACAAAATCAAGAGAACTATTTGCATATATTTAAATATCAATATATAACTTATGGAGAATAGAATTAAGTACTGATTTTTCGTAAACTTTAAAATCGGTCAACCACAGGTAAAAATAAAGTTATGTGTCGAAAGTGCAGACGCAAGATAAATTTCTTAAAAGAGGCTGCAAAATCTCTGTCTAAAACTGCTGCCGTAATCGTTATGTTTTAATAACGATAACCATAAGGAGGCCAAAAAACGTCTGTTATTTTAAGAGGTGCAAAATGTCTCTATTAAAATCCAATCACATTCGTTAAAAATTCACAGTAGGCCATAATATCGCGTATGCCATGGCCGACAAATAATCCGCCACAAATCGGGAACATTAAATGTACTGTTTTTATTGATATACAGGGTGCATTTGTTAAAACTTACAATGGATATATTTCCTAAACCACGACTAATATCAAAAAATAAAAAATACCGTTTCTATATTACCCGGTGGGAATATAAATGACGTATTATTACTATAACTAACCAGAACTTCCTATGGGGCCGGGTTATCTTTACAGAAAGTATTATTTTAATTTATTTATAATCTTTAACTAAATTTATTTTAATTTAATTGGACATTTTCTGGTACGCTTTAAGAATAATGAAGCATAATTATTCTAAAATTTAAGGGTAGTATTTGATTTAACTTTTTTATTATTTAACCCCAACTTTTATGACCAACGAAAAGCATTTTTATAAGCTTTCCATAGAGGTGCCGCATAAGGGGTGTTGCTATTTAAAATCCTAAAGTGACTGGAGGTGCAGCTCAGGAGTTTGATAGAGAGATTTTGAAAAATACGTCATTTATATTCCCACCGGGTATTATAGGTAGAAACGGTATTTTTTTATTTTTCGATAATTGTCGTGGTTTAACAAATAAAGCCATCGTAAGTTTTACAAAACGAATTTTGTATGTAAATCCAAACAACGTAAAAGTTGTTTAATTAGGAATATTAAATAAAAAATTTTTAGGTATAAGACCACAATTCACCAAATCAATTGTTTGTTAGGCTATCGTATAAGACATAGTTCATCCAAGATTTTAAAGCTAATTAGACTTAAGAAAAAATCTGCGGTATAAATTTTACCTGGAACAAAGTTTTTACGAGTTTTAAAACATAAATAGCAAAACCAATTCTAATACCTAAATACGAGTAGATATATCCTTGATTAAAAATAATATTTTTAAATTATTACGTATTCAATGCTTTTTATTTGGACCAAAGAGATAATTTACCAGTCAGCTAACAATAGACAGGATACAATGAAACAAATTACCTATGTTACAATTTCAAGTTGTATATAGAGAAACACGTGTTTGATCAGTCACAGTTGTTTTGTTTTTAAATGTATTTTATTAAGTGAATATAAAATACAGGGATTTCATACCAGTTTTACAAATACAATACTAGCTCACTGTGCCTCACCGTGCTCCCACTGCTCCAAACAGGAAAGCCACAGTAAGCGTTAATAAATTATGTCCGTTAAACTGTTTGGCGCACGGCACCTTCGGTGACGACGTACGATGACCGCAGCGCACAAGCCCGTTTATTCTGGCCCATATAACTTAACTTTTATTTCACACCCGTTATGCACTGATCAGCATGGATTGCCAATGGTTATAACTTGCGCAAAATAAAAGTTATATTACATGGGCGAAAAAGGGCTTGCGCGCTTGGGCATCAGTCTTACCCAACGTAGACGCGTGTGAATAGAATAGACGGGCAGAATGTATTAACGCTTTCTGACCTTGTCTCTGGCTTTTCTGTTAGGAGCACAGGGAGTACGTTACTCTTTCCGCGATCTTCGAGTAGTGCGGTTCATGTTTACGTAGAGGTCTACATAGACCTCCCGGGTAGGCGATTAAAGGCATCGTACGAGCGTGGCTGTACCCTTTGGGGATCGAGAAAAGATTCACGCTAAATTGGGGCTTCTTTCTTCTGGGGCTAAGCGCTGTGAGTGAAGAATCCTAAAGCCTGAAGTTTTGCGTTTTGGTGTTGAACACATGGTGTCCTCGTATGGTCGAGAAGGTGCGCACGCCTGCGGAAATACGTCAGGAATGATAGTGACGGTTATGCGCGATACCAGTAGCAGCCGCTGGCTAGATAGTCGCAATTTATGCATTGCATCGAAGAAAAACAATAAGTATTAACAATTAAAAAGTGAAAAGCTCGGGAGCCACCAGGGGCACAGGCCCGACTTACTGGAGACTCCCACCCAGAATACAACTCCCTCTCACAGAGGGACGTACTGGCAATTGGACCTTCGGGGACCTGAGCCACAAACAAAGAAACAACAACAACAGGGAGTACGTTGAGGGACGGCGAGCCAGTATCGTATTTTGCCATGGCTTTTAAATACGCATGCTCGTAAACGCATTGGTTTCTTGACTGCAAGCACTAGCGCAGTGAGGGGTGGCCCAAAAAGGGGTAGAGTCATACTACACAAAGGATATAATATAGTGCGAGAGGCCCCCGTTTGGAAGTGAGGCAACTTTTTTTTCAAGTTTTTTGTTAAAGAAAAGTACAAAAAGGGGGCCCCCAGTTTAGGAAAGTTAATCATGTTACAGTGGCAGGACCCCTTTTTGAAGATAAGGACTTTTTTGCTCTCCAAAATTTTTTTCCAGAAAAAATCATTTATTTACTGAAATGGTATGGGCCCCGACTTTACTTTTCGCCCCAGGCTCCAACCCATCTAGCTACGCCATTCACTGCAAGTGACCCTAAAGATCATAAAAATGCTAGTAGCCACTGAATATCTAAATATGGGCTATTTATAAAAATATGTCTCGAAAGAAAAAATGAGAGTAGTTTAGTTTGGAAATTTCAATACAATTCATACCAATCAGATAAAAGGGTTTTGCTACTGCAGTTACTTTTTCGGTAAAACTACGGTAAATTATTTACTTAAATTCGGTTGGCAACAAAGAGATTTTTATGGGAAGGAGGAAGCGGTAGATTTCATATTTTAGGCGCGGTAACAAATTACACAATTATGCGTTCAAAAAAGTATGAACAACGGATTCTGTTTTGTTTTTAAAATTAAAAAAAATACATACTGATACGAACGCTTATATAGTTCTTTTATAGGCACTTTCAAGGCTTTAGTGAATTAGCCAATACATTTTTTTTCAAGCAGCTTTTAATAGAACAATGCAAAGCCATTTCCTACAGCCCAATAAGCAAGAGAAGAAAGCTTATTTTGTATAAGTGGGGTCAATATTAATGCGCAGGCCCCTTCCTAGAGTGAGTAAAAAATTATTGGCCGCCCCTAAAAGAAATTATCAATTTGAGTATAAAAATTTTGTAGCGCAAATTGAAGAAGAGCCAGTAGCGGCTCCTGCATTGGAGAACAGGGAAGGCTAAAGTCATAAAAACTATATAAACACAGAAAAGGCCGGTAATTTTTTGGGGTACTGCACCTATTTAAAGCACCATACGTAATATTTGCATAAATGCAAACAAAAATTGTGTATTGCAGCATTTATATGGTTAAATTTATGGAGAGGCCAGTGGCGCATTTACCAGCAGGCTGAGTAGGCTGGAGCCTAGGGCGGCGTTTTTAGGGGGCGGCAGATTTTGTACTTCCTAAATTATTTACTTGATTTCGATTTTCATTTTGTACGTAGAAATGAAAGTGAGGACCTTTTTTTGTTTTTTTTTTTGCTCTTCAAAATTGTTTCTCAATGAAAAAGGAAAAAAATAGGGGCGGCTAAAAGTAATAACATATGGGCAGCAAATATGTAAACGCGGCACTGGGAGAGGCTAAGCCTCCTCTGACGAACCGTCAGTAAGAAGAGCAAAAAAAAGGTCCCCACTTTTAAAATACACTTTACTGGGTCCTTTATTTAATTTTACATTGCTTTTGTAATTATTTTTAAGAAGCAAAAAGAAAAGTCCCAATTTTTAAATTACACACTTTTAAGTTTAGTTTCTAAATATCGTCCTTGATTTCAAAACTTTCCGCCCTTTTTTTCACAATTTTCCGCCCTCCCCCAGCGTTGCGCCCTGGTGCCTTAAACAGGGGCGGTCAAATAAACTTTCCGAGGAGGGGGCATAGCATTATTAAATGCTCATATTTGCAATTAGGTGTGTTTATATAACAAAAAATAATTGGTTACAAAGGATGTGACATGAAAGGGGGGCATGTCCCGCTCCTGGCCTTACACCACTTACACTACCCAGTAGACACAGCCCTGATAATGCAAATGGTTCTTCGGGATGTAGGAGGTGTCAGTCCTACCGTAATTCAAGTAAGGTTTTATTTGTGATACTTACAAAATATATATTGTTAAGACCATATTTATTTCATTCTAAAAGCGATGCCGCCAAGTACACAAAAAATGTAAAGTAAACAAACCTTATCGAAAGTACATAGCCTCTGACAGAGCCTAATTACATATTTTTTAGATAAATTAATAAAAATATTGCGAAAACACGTATCCCGTACTTAAAAAACATCCTCTTATTTCGTCTCTGGCCTGCTATAAAATCAGTGGCGCGTGGCGTAGTCGTCGGGTTGAATATTTTTTGCTGCAATAAATCATTGTTCACAAAAGGGTTTATTTGCTTTATCATTTTTTGTGTACTTGGCGGCAACACTTTTAGAATGAAATAAATATGGGTCTAACTATACCTATACAGATAAGAAGTGGAGCAATTCTATCTATAACTTTTACGAATTTTATCCTTTTTTTACCTGGTTTTGAAACGCGATATTATTTAAAGCATAAATAGCTAATAAGCTATATTTGTTAAAATTGGCATTTCATATGGTATATTTATTAGATAAGGTATTTTTAATTTACATAAATAGTTACTGCTAAAAAGGTATGCCGATAAGGAACGATGGTTTTATCGTAGCAAAATAGAAAATAATGGTAAATGTGCAACTTGATTTTGCTAAACTGGAATATTTATTTTGGGCTTTTCAATTAGTAATTTATATTTTGTGCAGTTTTTCATTTATTCTAGTGATAAATTCAAGGTAAAAAATCCTACCTGTACCTAATTGTTGGTAAGAAAAGTGAAATGTCAGAGATAAAATTAATTTATTTTACAATACAAATTTAAGTATTATTCAATTATAGTATTTTTAAATTAAAAATACCAAAAAGGGAATACAAAAATGTTCCCTATTTTAATACAAAATCTTGCTAAGAAAGGCTAGTGTGGGAGAGCAAGAGATATCTACGGGGCGCGCTCAAAATTTTCTCTTCTTTTTTTTCGTATGTAGCTAAATATTTGTATACTTTAAAAAACATGTTTGTTATATATTTCTGAATACCGTAAAAAAACGTAGGTAACCGAGGGCTAACGGGCGGAATTTCGAGAGTCCAGATACAAACCAAAAGAGAAATGAATTACTGGTCTAGTACGAGGACTGCCGATAAAAACGCAATCATACTGTGTCAGTATAATGTGTTTTAAGTATTTGTTTTCGTTTATATTTAGAACTGCTGTGTTAAATTTATATTTAATAAATTTTTGTGTTGCTCAAAAAATAATTATAAGCATATATTGTATGTATACTCGTATGTATACGATTTTTCTGCAGGGCGGCGACCCAGAGTCTTCCTTTGTGAGCTGCTACTTTCTGATACAAAGATTTCTTTGTTATACATATTATATTATATAACCTTATTATCAATTTATTGTTTGCTTATTTGTACATAAAATTTATAAAAGCATATTATCACAAGGTAAATACCAATATTCATAAATTTTATTTTATAATAATTAGTAATAATCCTCCTAATTAAACCAGCTTTGTAAAAATTTCAAATAATCTTTTTAAACCATTTTTTTATAATCCTATAAGGATTAACATTTGCTTATGTTAACAGATTTAAGATTAACTAAATGGGTAAAACATCTTTTTTGTCCAGGTATAAATTTTTTTATATTTTTATAACTTTTTTTGTGGTATTTCTTTATTTTATATAATAAGTAATTACCTAATTCTAATCTGCGGTGAGAAAGGCCCTATAAAAAGTTTTAATGATAAAGTCAGAAAAATCCAAATTATATACGTCTCATGTGCAGGGTATTTCATTTAAGAGAAAAAATAATTCAATATGAAAAAAAATATTATATTCTTTCATATTTAATTATTTTGTTACTATATGCTACCACACAGCATTGTAAAATTTTGTTTTAAAAATACTTCTTTAAAATTTCTAAAAATGGAGTTATGCTCTTTGCGAATTACACTGACGATATCCCAAGGACAATCAAATTGTCCTTCGGACAACACTGATTGTCCGACGAACATTTTTAAACTTTTTAAACTTTGAACTATATGACAAAACATAGTTTATTTTTGTTTTTCTTACTTAACCGGGGTATACACGGTCATGCAAACCTGAAGCGCACTTGCATGAGAGCAAATGTCAAATGACGCTTTTGATACACACGATTTAGATGTACCTGTCAGTTCAGCGGCAGTTTTGGCAGCTGGTGGTGTGTTCAACTTGAGCATAAGCGTAATTTGGCGAAAAGATTTTTTCATTTTTGTCAATGTAGGTATTCATTACTTTTAACTTTCCAAAAGCATGAATAACCTTGGTTCATATCTATAAAATCACGCAATATATCTTCCTGGCGCCAATAAGTCATTTTGTTAACTCAAAACAAACAATATTACCCCGTAAGCGACGTTCCTAAACTGAAACGTTAACTGACGTGTCCTACACATGCACAAGTTTGCACGACGCGCGACACGAAAAATCAAACTTGGACATCGAGTTGCATGCCAAGCCAGATGTGGCAGTTTTTTAATACACACGGTCAAATTTGCGCGAGAGCTTTGGCTTTTTTGACAGATATGACAGTTTTGCATGACCGTGTATACCCCGGTTTACAGTTAAAGTTAGATAAAATAGGCTCCCTATTTAGTTTACGGACCTAATTGATTCTCGTTGTGTAAAATAGGTTTTTGTTGAGAAGATATTATGGAAAACTTACCATGAATCTTCATTTTAAACCAAGTTTTAAGTGAAATTAACTAAATTTTGTTTTTTTACAGAATCTCAAAACGCAAACTTCTTATATACGTCACAGCCGCTTTAGTAATAGTAGTTGTGACTTTGGTTCTAGTATGGGTGTTTACCGGGAGCAAAACTATTTCAGGAGTAGTCGTTACGAATGGCCGTATGTGCTCTGATATTGGAAAGTAAGTATAAAGTCACCCTTACATGGTCAATTTTATGTTTCATTTGGAACAGCCCAAAAAAAGAGAAAATATTTTTTTAAACAGCACTGTAAATATATCATTTATAATGACAAAAAATATTGTGAAATCTGGAGCTCCTAAAATTAAGAACTCTATCATCGCGACTAACATTTTTTAACAAAAATCTTTTTTCGTGTAAATTCGCAAGTTGTTGACCTAAAAAAATTCTACCGACACACATTTTTAAAGAAAATTCAATATTCTATAAGCCGTTTCCATGTCTTTTGAGTTTAAATTTGTGTTACTACTACAAATATTAATATTAAAATAAATCAAATATATTTTTAAAGGAAATTTGATTTGCTACAAAAAAGGTCTTGAAGATATGCTCTATATTGGTGCAGCGGATGTATTTATACGTGAAACTTGTAGACCATTAGCTAAACGCATAAAAGAACACAGATCATACATTAAAAACACAGAATTTCATAAATCAAAACTCTGCCAAACGCATTTGATAACAATCATAGAGTAAACAGGGATGCTTCGAGTATTTTAGCAAAAGAAACTTGTTCTAAAAAACGCAAAATCAAAGAAAGTGCGTATATATAATTAAATAAAGATAATTGTGTAGCATCAATTTCAGTTAATTTAAATAACACTTGGTTGCCTTTGCTCGATACTCTAACGTATTTTCAGGAAAACTTAAAATCAACTGACTCATTACCTTTTTTGTCTTACAAATAATAAATACACCAGTTATTTGTCACATATGTCAAACTATTTTTAGTTTACGATATTAAAAAGCCTAAAAATTTCAATCATTTTTAATTTAAATATTAGTTAATTCTTTATTTTTATTTTTTACCTTTATTTTAACTTGACAAAGGTGGCAGACTTGCCACTGAAACGTCGTTTTAAATTAGAATTTCTTGGGTTTTGGCGGTTTTTCTTTTATTTTGTTTCGGGCGACCGGCCAGTTCATAGGGGTCAATACGGCTGAACAGGGTCAGCTCGTATACCTCGGGACCAGGACCGAAGCGGTCCCATTCTTTCCAGGTGTGTACCCAACAAAAGACTATTTAATAAAAAAGGTCTTGTAACATTTTTCAATAAATTCACTCCTTCAAAAGTTATTGAACTGTCAGTCGCAATGATATACTTCTTAATATTAATATTAAGGGCTTCATATTTCACAATATTTTTTTATTAGTTAATAATATTGCTTCAATAATTAAAGATATCGGTGCAAAAACCAGGTAAGTCACATTTTGTTTATAAAATGTGATGGAAAATGAACCATTTGGTTTTAGGGTATAGAAAACGTAATAAAAAACGTGATTAATACTAAATAACAGAAAAACATGAACCCAAACTTTTTATTTTTTTTGGTGAATATTTGGACTTACCTGGTTTGTGTCCCGAACATTTATTGAAATCATTGGCGCCGGCAGGATGACTTTTAGGAGGGTGCAAAAATTGTAAAGAACAAGAATTTACGTTTAAAAGTTGCATGTTTGCGTCATTTTTTTTAATAGGTTGGGGTATAACAACTTTATCCCCCCTCTTTTAAATCCTTTTTAAAATAGCTATCTGCATAACCTTGTAAAGAACAAGAATGCATCCAAAACACAATCGTGTTCCTTGTCGCAAAAAAATCATCAAACACTCATCCTTTGCTTATGAGTGGCCAGGTTTTGCAGAGCGGGGACACATTTAACCTTGTGGGCATCACATTTGAGAATAACCTTAACTGGCATAAACACATTGTATCTATAGCCACCGCGGCTTCAAAAAGCTTGGATTTCTTTATTTATTAAAGTATTTTTCTCCTACCAATTTATACACTTTGTATGTGTCCCAAATTTGACCCTCTCTGGAATATTGTTCTCATGTCTGGGGAATGGCATCCCCTACAACCCTCAGCATTCTTGATGCCATTCAAAGAAGGGCTGTTCGTCTTATTAATGATCCTTTACTTACTCAAAGACTTCCTTCTCTTGCTCATCGTCGAGCTGTGGAAGATCTATCGCTCTTCTATAGATACTTTTACGGCTTCTGCTCCGACGAATTGTCCAGTATAGTCCCTCCTCTTGCAGTTCCCAACATAGAAACTCGTGGTGCCGCGCGTATGCATCCCCATACAGTTCAATTGGACAGGCCCCGAACTTCCCATTTCGTTCGTTCTTTTATCCCTAGAGTTTCTAGACTGTGGAACCTGCTGCCAGCGGAGGTCTTTCCTTTTCCGCCAAATCTTCAAGTTTTTAAGTCCCGTGTTAACAAACTTCCTCTTACCCTGCTTAAGACACCCACGGTACGTTAGTATTTAGACTTTCAGCCTTCGTGGATTGTCCAAAGATAAAAAAAATTAACGTTTAAAAGTTGCATGTTTGCGTCATTTTTTTAATAGGTTGGGGTATAACAACTTTATCCCCCTCTTTTAAATCCTTTTAAAATAACTACCTGCATAACCTTGTAAAGAACAAGAATTAACGTTTAAAAGTTGCATGTTTGCGTCATTTTTTTAATAGGTTGGGATATAACAACTTTATCTCCCCTCTTTTAAATCCTTTTTAAAATAGCTATCTGCATAACCTATAGCAATTTTCTAAATTTGGCTTAGATGCTGGCGATTTAAAGTCAGTTCTATCTTCTATGTCATTACCGGCGACATATGGAGAGTCTTAAGCTGCGTCCAGATTTGCAACAATTCGCCAAACATCCGTCCAAACAAACCAACCAATTTGCGTGCACCTTTGATGCCAAAAAAACGAAAAGCTCTGAATCACCGGCGAATCATTCGCCAAACCCTTGAAACGACGTGAATTCCGTCCACGTCCGCGCTATGTGGCGAGGTATGCGGCGTGGAGCGGCACGGCGAATTCTTGCAAAGTCTGGATGAAGCTTTAAATTACTTCAAGTATAAAGCTCAGTAGATTTCCATAAAAATATTTAAGAAATTTTATTTGTTTTTAGATCAATTTTGGATAAAGGAGGTTCAGCTGCTGATGCGGCAATAGCGGCTCTCTTCTGTGAAGGAGTCTCTTTACCTCAAAGTATGGGTTTGGGAGGTGGATTTTTACTTACAATTTATGACAGAAAATCAGGCACAGTCAAATCGTTAAATGCTAGAGAAACTGCACCAGGAAAATCCACCGAGGATATGTTTAATGGAAGCTCTGCCCTGTCCCAAAAAGGTACTGTAAGTATACCAGCGACATGTTAAGCTGCGTCCACACTTGCAACAATTCGCCCAGCTGCATCTCGTATTTTTGCGTCAAAGGAGCGCGCAAACAGGTTGGTCTGGACGCGGCTTTGGACATGGACTGTCAGTTATAAATTCAGTAGTAACACTGCTTCGATAGCGGGTAACGGGGAGTGAAGTGGGTAAATATTGTTGACAATAAACTAAATAAATAACTGGAACGACAATAAACTAAATAAATAACTGGCACGCCGATTCGGAAATTGTCACAAAAGTGTGTCCAGGGACGAATGCTGCGAGAGGGAATGCTATCTCTTTTAGCTTATTGAAGTGTCATAAGCGAGACACAGCAGCGGCACTTGGCCTTCCTTTCTCCTCATACCGACCGCGTTCCAGTGATTATATTCATTTCATTGGTTGTTGATGACAGTCGACAACCCGTTATGCACGTAACATATAATATATGTTTTAATTTAATTGCTTGCCCCGGCACTATATTATAGTGCCGGGGCAAGCAATTAAATTAAATTAATACTAATAAACCTTTAAAAAGCTATTTACGGGGGTTTCTTTTGACGAGTCTACTACGAATATTTATACCTCCATATATTGAAGCGGCGCTATAACCCAGACTGTCAATTTTGACATGTTCCAGTTGTCGGACTGGATGAACGCGTCTCTTTTTTTGTCGGACAAGTTTACCACAATGATTTACATGCAATTTTTAACCATTGTGCTAAAAATGGTAAGGGTTACAGTCACGAAACCATAAGGTTCATATTAACATGTTTCGGGTATCGGACTTGGTTAGTTTTGTGACTGTAAAAGAATATGCAAAAAAAAAAATTCTGTTTTTTCTATTTTTTACTGCATTTATTTAATAAATCAAAAAACATTGATAAAATGCGATACTAAGTGCAACAATTTCAAGCAGAATATGGCAACCTAATGTCATAGTGCACTGAAAGGCTTTAAAAAGTATCCGATAGAGGCGCTTTACTTAAATCGCTCATATGAAGTATTTTTCACATTTTTAGATGTGATATTTTATAAGAGCCTGTACACATAAAAAAATGCACTTTTTTTTTAATTTAAAGTTTTTTTCTCTATTTACTCACAAACATTTTATAGGTGGTTTGGCTGTTGCTGTCCCAGGAGAGCTAAAAGGATATTGGTATCTGTACAAAGAATATGGGTACTTACCGTGGAAAGACTTGGTACAACCTACAATTGATCTCTGTCGAAATGGGATCTACGTAACTGCGTTTCTAGCAAGGGTTTTTCTAGGAAAAAAGAATTATTATACGCGGACCCTACCTTAAGGTAAGAAGTTCGAGAAAATATGTTTTATGGGTTTTGCCAATCAAAACTTTTAAAATATTTTTATATTTTTACTTATCGGGGAATATTTTATAGAAACGATTTTTGGTAAATTAAATTCTTTTACGGGTTTTATAAGCTATAAATTTAAAAAAACACCCAATATAATTTTTAAAATGTTTTTTTCTAGAGAATCATTTATTGACGAAACTACAAACAGCACGTATCTGGAAGGTCAATACATAAAAAGGTTAAGATTGGCAGAGACCTTAGAAATTATCGCCAAAGAAGGTGCAGATGCTTTATATAGTGTAAACGGATCTTTAATCAATGGATTCGTTCAGGATGTACAAGATCATGGAGGTATTATAACCGTTGAAGATATGTTAAATTATGAGTAAGTTTATATTTTTAGTTTTGATCCTATTAGCAGAGCCGACACAACTTCATCCACCTGAAATCCGTGATGTAATTTAAAAAAATTCAATCGGGTTCAACCCTGATTTTAAACTTTATGGCCTAGTGTCAAAACATTTCTTGAATATGCAGGCTCGATGTTTTATTGACAGATCATTCTATTAAATCACAGCCTTCTTAAATTCTAAGCCGTGAAGGAGAAATCTGGCAACACAGCACAGTAGGAATGTTAAGTAATGTTTAGAAGTAAACAGAAACAAGTTTAAACGATTGCTTAAAAGGTTTTTTCTGTTTTTAAAAGTTAAATCGTAGCGTGTATTTATTATATAAAGAAAAAATAAGTAATTAATTGTTATATTTAAAAAATAGGACCAATGGCAATATGTCAATCGTTGTTTTCACGTTTAAATGTGCGCGTATAGTTGGTGCGTACGGCATACATTATGGCACGAACGTGTTGCGTTTCGGGCTGCAAAACGAATTACCGAAGTTATGTTAAAACAGAGGGTTATCAAACAACATTTTATTTCCCCATAAATGATGAAATTATGAAAGCCCGGTTGTGCGCTATTGACCGGATAAGTGTTTTTTATTAAAAGTAAAAGTAGTACCTATACGGTAAATGGACAAATATATTTTACGGGCTACTAATTAACTAAGTGTGTTTTTAAAAAATTGGTTTTATTTTATATCAATAGTGTGTATAGTTCACCAAAAACAATTATTTACACCAAGTAATATCCTAAGGACTATATCAACTAATGCGCACAAATATCCTGGTAAGTTCACCAAAAAATATTATTTATATAGATATTCTGAAAGTTATTTACCTAAGGCGGTTTTAGGGTAAAGATAGTGGAAAACCTAATTTAAAGCGTTTGTTATCTTAAAGCGCATCTTATGTAATACGCTATAATATTAAGCTTTTATATTTATAACTAAACACACAGGCTTTCAATTCATTTTAAGTATTGCAAGTATTTCTAAATAATAAATGTTTAGTTAACTTTAAAAAACTACATTGGTCAGTTTGCAAAAAATGCATAAAACGGGGTAGAAAACATCATAACAATTTGAAATTTTTAAATCCTTACCAACAAATTTGTATAAGGCAGAAAAGTTCCTGATAAGTTTTGCAGACACATTGCTTTTTACGGCAACTATAGTATTTAAAATTATTCCTATATGTTGTCTAAAATATCAAAAAAAAAAAAAAAAATTAATACCTATATTTTACACTTAAAAATTAATTATATTTAGCATGTAATTTATTAGGAACTCATTTCAATATTCCTATTGTACAGTGTTGTTTGCAACGTTGCCTTTCTTACTTCACGGCTCAGAGTTTAAGAAGCCTGTGATTAAATACTTGCTCAGCTCGGCTATATTTCTAAGGGCAAAAGAAATAGGTATGCCAGATGACTTACAGTGGCGTATCTAGGTCAGCAGGAGCCCTAGGGCAAAAAACTGAAGTAGGGCCCTAATCATAAGGGCCCGCACATTAAAGGGGGTGCAAAAAATTGCAAATGTCGAGGGGCAAGAAAAAAAAGTGCAAAAAAGATCCTTATCAAATAAAAACTTCATTTAAACAATTTTATATACTGACCACCCCAAAATATTTTAAAAGCAAAAGAAACCTTTCACGTGTATTTTTACTACTAAGCCCGTGGACCCTCTTAACTCCAACGGGCCCTTTCTGAGCTTGGGGATCTTGTGGCACCGCCCTGCCTAGCGGCAGCCAATAACTTTGTTATTTACAAATATGGTTTTAATTTTGGCAAAGGCCCTAAAGCGGATAATTACCCATTTAAGACTTATTAATAAGAGACAAAAAGCAGTTTAAAAAATCATCATTTATCCCTATCCGTATCGTAAAGCGCTTGCGCAGAAGCCATACGTTAGTTCCAATCCGTCACGTTTAACTTATCAATACGCCACACGTATCCGTATTGCGATCGGCAACGTATCCTGATTTTGGTATGTAAAAATTAGAAAAGAAGAAGACTCATAACCATAAAATTTGATTGATTGATCGGCAAGTAAGTTAAAAGCTAAAAGTTAAAAGCATTAGATTTAAAATTGCATAAATCGTTAAATTAAACACGTAATAAAGAGCAGTTAAAGCACAGTAAAATCGCGAAAAAAACTGTTGGAAAAAACTGTTAGGCCTCTGTTTGACACCTGTAAGCTTAAGATACACACCCTAAACAAACTTGATTTAGGTGGTTGCATAATAATTTAAAATTACATGTATGTAATGTATGTATGTATGTATGTATGTATGTATGTATGTATGTCTGTAGTATGTAGGGAAAGTCCGGGTAAAGTGAATACCTTAAGATGTTTGAGACTTTATTAAAAAGGTATACGAGATAGCAACAAAATAAATACTACAAATCAATCTTTATTAATTGCGTCTACATATTTTGTACTTAATTAGGTTTACAAGTAAAACAATAAGTAGCTAAAAATAAAATTCAAAAATGTGTCATATTATTCACTTTGCCTAGACTCCTGGGTAAAGTGGATATGGTGCCCGGGTAAAGTGAATTACCATCTTCTAATTACACAAATCTAAAAATAATATTTTGAAACAAAACTTAATACATTAAAAAACTTAAATTCAGGTTTAAAGGTAATATCTTAAAAATTAAGAATGGCGGTTATCACAGATAGGTATAGTCTTCATTGCCTTCCAAAGCAGAGCATTGTTCACGACACCATTTTAGACATGTACGACGCGAATTCAATCTTCAATTGGATTATCTTCTTAGTTTAGGAATGTTTTTTGATTCTACATTTAGTTTTTTAGTAATGTTTCTTACTTTATTTTTCTAACACTTTTGCTTTTGCTCTTCTTTTATATATAGAAGTCTATAATTTTGAGATAGACCTTTAGCTCTTAATCTTTACTGAAAATGGTACGGAATCAGCCAAATTTTGGAGTAACGACACTGCTCTTGACTAGTCTGTATAGGGTTAAATCAGCGATCCCATACTTTTTATCAGTACCCTTTACTAACTCTCCAAATTTACCCAAATTAATGGTCTGGATTAGTTTTGTTTTTGTATTTATTCACCATTTTCAACAAAATATAAGTTTTATAATCTGCAACTAAATATTGTCAAACCCGGGTAAAGTGAATACCATATCCACTTTGCCCTATTTACTTTGCCCAACACTGCCATTTTTAAGGTTAGGCCAAATCCTGCAAAAACTGTTGATTTTGATTTCATAATTAGTATATTATAAGAAGCTACTTTTACATACAATAGAACTATAATACGCCCAAGGATGACAAACAAATAATATAGAAAATATCATCAAAGCACTTGCCTCGAAATATTGAAAATTATTTATCAAAAACACAATTTACCGTCGTCGTCGAGACATGATGGCCACAAGTTTCTTTGACCGCGAGGTTGATGTCAAACGAATAGTTTGGGCATAATGGGGACTATTCGCTTTGCCAGGGGTGTTCACTTTACCCGGGTTTCCCTAAGTATGCTTTTAAGACGTGCTTCTAACCTTTTTTGATCGCCGAACACATATTGTCTCTCGTTGCGTATACGAATAAGTAAAAGTGTACATATTTGAGGTATTGCTTTTTGTCTCTATTATTTTTGCATTAACCATTAAGTTTTTAAATACTTATAATACTTATTGTATTTTTAAAAATATATGGCTATACAGAGTATGGTTAGACCCATATTTATTTCATTCTGAAAGCGATGCCGCCAAGTACACAAAAATAATAAAGCAAATAAACCCTTTTGTAAACAATGATTTATTGCAGCAAAAAATATTCAACCCGACGACTACGCTACACGTTACAGGTTTATGGTACGCCAGTGACGAAATAAGAGGATGTTTTTAAGTACGTGATACGTGTTTTCGCAATATTTATATTTTTATCTAAAAATATGTTATAAGGCTCTATCAGAGGCTATCTGCTTTCGAAAAGGTTTGTTTACTTTATCATTTTTGTGTACTTGGCGGCATCGCTTTCAGAATGAAATAAATATGGTCTTAACTTTATCTAAAAAGTCAACGATAATAACAAAAGGGCTGGTGGTACAGCTGATAAACATACAAAAAGACATAAATGACCACTGTATAAAATTAATGTATTTTAGGATATGGACACTTTATAATTAAATTTTTATAATTTTGGATCACCCTGTATATCATATTTTTTTATATTCTTATAATTGCTTCAGCTATTTTGGGTAAACCAAAAGTTTTTATAAAGAAAAACTTTTTTCGAAATAACCCTACTACAAAACTAAAATCAAAATCTATAAATCTTTTTGGTGTAAGAATTAAAAATCAGGTCCAAGAGGACAATTTCAATAAATTTCAAGTGCCAATATCTCAAACACCAACGATTTTTAGTATGGTCATTTAATTATTTCTGCATGCTTGTGAGCTGTTCCATCTGCCCTAGATTTATTGTTGACTTTTTGGACACTTTGTTTAATAACATTTCTATAGATATACTTACACTAGTATTTTTGTTATTTTAGACCAATATTCCAAGAACCGATTAAAACCAAGTTCAGTGATGGTCACGTCTTATACACAGCCCCCTTGCCAGGTTCGGGGCCAGTCTTAACGTTTATTCTCAATATTTTGGATGGGTTTGTTGATTTGGATCACCTATATGAGGTTGTTACTTTCCAGAAAATGATTGAGGCCTTTAAATGGGGCTATGGACAGAGGACCGGTTTGGGGGATGATAATATAAATAATATTAATGTTTCTGGAGTAAGTCATTAAAAATCACTTTAAACCTAAAACACCTGGACTAGTAAAATATTTTTAATTCTAAAATACAGGGTGTTAATCGTACACAGAAAAACCAATAGGTTTTTATGCCAAAATATTAAGATTTATACCTATATCCAAAAGTTGATAATTAGGAAGATGCAGATTGTGGAAGTGGAAAAAATAGGTATTTTTAATTTATTTCAATAGTTTTTGATAAGATTTTTATATTTTAATAAATCTCAATATCTAAAGGTTTAGTATTATGAGCTTTTCAGATTTGTTATTAATTTTTATGTGTAAACTAAAGGGGCTGGATACACTAGTTATTTATTTTTTAAACGTTTCAACTATTTTGTGCTACTCTGTATGCACCGTATAAGTAAACCACTAAACTCGTCTTTGCTTTTTACAAAAAAAATACCTTTGTAAGAATGGCTCTAAGCAACCCTTTTCAGGAAACTTCCATATAAGTGGTTTAGTTAAACCAAAAATACCTTTAAAAACAGCGTATTAGCCATAACTACATCTGCCTCATGATAAACGAATGATTTAATGTATTCTTTCATTTCGCATACTTTTTGGTTGCACTAAACCACCCATATAACATTTTTGCCGGCGTTGTACATTTAATTTACTGGCATTGCCAACACTCTTTAATGGCAAGGCATTGGCAAAAAGGTATCAAAAAGACGCGAAAGTGGGCAATTGGCCGTTATTAGGCCATGTGTTGCAGATAAAGTGATGGCATCCGTCATTAATAATTTATGATGAAAAAATGCGTTTAGGATGATGGCATCCATCATTAATAAGTTATTGGCAAAAAAATGCGTTTAGGATAATGACATTTATTATTAAATAAGTATTGCAAGTTTTATAACTTGAATGCCCCAAAAGTGAAATAACCTATTTAGAATTTTGTAATCGAAAAAATGATAAAAAAAGGCAGGAAAACTTTATCAATAAAAAAATTAAAAATATAAATTTTTATACCGTAACAATAAACCAAAAAAAAGTATATAATAAAATTAAAAAAGATAGTAAATCGAAAGAAAACACTTTAAAATAGTAAGTATTTAAGGGACACTTATACTCAATTTTCAGATCCAAAACATAGGGAGAAATATTTTAAATGAGTTAAATGTCACAAAAAAAAACTAATAAATATATATAATTTTTTTATTAACACGTCTTAATAAGGCAACTCCCTGGTTTCATATAATTTTTTAGGTAACTACAAATTTAAAAGGTTTTAAACAAAATGTTTACAGCTCCTAACAGTCTACTTGAATAACCCGCCTTCTTGTATAGCCATCACCAATTAATTACACAACACACACTAATTAGGTAATGAATACACTTAATTATGTCTACTAAAAACTCTTTTCTTTAAAAAAGAAACTAAAAAGCTAGAAAACCACGTAGAAAACAATTGCACAAAACGGCCAAACAAAAGCAAGGTTGCCTCATCTGTCAAATTGTAAAATCTTGTATTTCGGCTAAGCGGGAAATTTGAATTTATCACCTTCGGTCAAAATCGTCGAAATTTATCTAGCTAATTTTACCATCATTTTATTTTTAATATCTCAAAAATACATAATAAACATTTTGTTTGACTTAATTTTTATTATGATTTGTTTCAATAAAATGTTAGGAAAAGGCCATTTCCTTAAAATTATGTAAAAAAACATAAAATAATGTTGTTTAGCCGCCTTTATAAATAAAACAGATCAAAAAAATTGCTCGAATGTTAGTTAAATACCAATGTTAATAATAAGGTTTGAAAAGTATGAATATGCGTTGAAGGTTTGCCTTCAAAAATCCAATATTTATTTGCCTGCAACAAAAAGGCATGCTTTATTTAATCAGGATTGGTATGCCGCCATTTTTGTATGCTTGCCGGCAATTCGCCTGCATGTAAAATTTATTGGCAATTGAGTGTTTATTTAGGGTTACCTTTTTAATGCGTATTAGATGATGGCATAATATTGCCACCAATTGCCAATGCTTTACCATCAATGCCAATTTGAAAAATGTATATTGTCGGCAAATAGTGTTTGCTGGGTGAAAAACTAACGATTCGTGGATTTATATAAATTTACTTGGAACGCTGACTGTTAACCATTCTTAGTTTTATTAAGGTGTTAGACAATGATGATTAGTATTTTTCTAACATTGAATGCCTTGTTTTTTTAAATGCTTGTATACAGCCGAGACCAACCAAAAATTAAGTTAAATTTGTCATTTTGCGCCGTTTAGATCTAGATACTCATTTTTATCAGCTGATTGAACGTGTTGCAATATTGCGTTTTTTAATCTGAATCGCAGATGTTTTTGAAATTTTGTAGAGCGCTGTAATTACTCGTGCATTCGATCATAATGTTAATTCTTTTCTGTTCTAGTTGGTAAGGAACCTAACCTCAAAATCCTTTGCCGAAGAAATACGGACTTACATACATGACAACGAGACAAGTCAAAATGCCTCTGACTATGGTGCTGACACACTTCCAGTTAATGATCATGGTACCGCTAATATCGTTGTGTTGGCTCCCAATGGTGATGCCATTGCCGTGACCAGTACCATTAATTTAGTGTAAGTAGTAAAATTAATGAATCAACTCCGAGGACACCCTGTATACCCTTTAATTTTTGGACTTTGTATACAGGGCGTTTTTTAAGTTGGCACTTTTTTTATCTTTGGACAATCCATGAAGGCTGAAAGCCTAAATACTAACGTACCGTGGGTGTCTTAAGCAGGGTTAGAGGAAGTTTGTTAACACGGGACTTAAAAACTTGAAGATTTTGGGGGAAGGAAAGACCTCCGCTGGCAGTAGGTTCCACAGTCTAGAAACTCTAGGGATAAAAGAATGAACGAAATGGGAAGTTGGGGGCTTGTCCAATTGAACTGTATAGGGATGCATACGCGCGGCAACACCAGTTTCTCTGTTGGGAGCTGCAAGAGGAGGGACTATACTAGATAATTCGTCGGAGCAGAAGCCGTAAAAGTATCTATAGAAGAGCATTAGATCTCCCACAGCTCGACGATGGGCAAGAGGAGGAAGTCTTTGAGTGAGTAAAGAATCATTAATAAGACGAACAGCCCTTCTTTGAATGGCATCAAGAATGCTGAGGGTTGTAGGGGATGCCATTCCCCAGACATGAGAACAATATTCCAGAGAGGGTTAAATTTGGGACACATACAAAGTGTATAAATTGGAAGGAGAAAAATACTTTTTGGCTCGGAGAAGAAATCCAAGCTTTTTAAAGCCGCGGTGGCTATAGATACAATGTGTTTATGCCAGTTAAGATTATTCTCAAATGTGACGCCCACAAGGTTAAATGTGTCCCCGCTCTGCAAAACCTGGCCACTCATAAGCAAAGGATGAGTGTTTGATGATTTTTTTCGCGACAAGGAACATGATTGTGTTTTGGATGCATTAAATTGAACGAGATTTTTGGCGCCCCAATCCCATATCAAATTGAGATGCTGTGAAAGAGATATCTGCATCGCCCTGCGTTTGCTTTCCAAGTTGGGTTGAGAGATTGGTTTGGGAACCTCAAAAGTGGAGTGAAGGGTACTATCGTCAGCATAACTATGAATTGGATTGGTTGTGGAAGAAAGAAGGTCGTTGATGTGAAGAAGAAACAAAGTTGGTGCTAGTACTGAACCCTGAGGCACTCCAGCATTAATTTTGTGAAAACTTGAAGAGTGGCCATCAACAATAACTGATATACGTCGATTAGTAAGATAACTGGAGAGCCAAGAGCAGAGTTTAGTTGGAAGACCGTAGGAGGGAAGTTTATTAAGAAGTGCGTCATGCCAGACTTGGTTGAAAGCTTTAGATATATCAAGAGCAACGATCTGGGACTCACCTAGTAACTCAAGAGACTTGTTCCAGTTGTAAAAATCACTAAAATAAAAAAATATAAATAAAATTATAGCTTTGTTTGGCATTCAGTCCTCGTAATAACTATTTTCGAGGTCGTGAAGTTAGGTACATTTTATTAAAACGATAATTCTTGTCGAAGAAGTCTTTGGACCACTCGTATGAACAAATATAGAGAACAAGAAACCCAAATATGTAGAAAATTTATTTATTTGTTTATAAATAAAAGCATAAAAGGTTTTTTGAATTTTTGACATTTGTGACATGACTTAGGTAAACGCGTTTGACATCAAAACTAAAGCACACTACACTGCACTTTACCCCTTGTCAAACAAAACTCTTGTTCAAAAATGCCTCGTTTCCAAAATATAGGGTGTGTCTTTTTATCATAACTTTCCTACTACCCCAGATATTTACAAATTTGGTACATTTTTGTGATTATTAAATTACATTTTCTGCGGTATTTTTTTTACCAGTGGGGTTCGTACAAGATTCGAAATGATAAAAAAACAACCCAAAAATCACCCTTTATTTTTCTTTCTTATAATATATAATGCTTTATGACATTTTTTTCTAGTTTTGGTGCAGGGTTTGCTTCAAAGTCAACTGGTATAATCTTAAATGATGAAATGGACGATTTTTCCTCACCAAATGTTACTAATAGTTTCGGATTACCACCATCTCCTAGCAATTTTATTAGTCCTGGTAAGAGGCCATTATCTTCGATGGTACCTTCCATTATTATTAAAAATAAAGACGTGGTTATGGTGACTGGTGCTGCTGGAGGTTCTAAGATCACAACTTCTATAGCATCAGTAAGTATTAAATTATCGTTAACTTAAAAAGAAAACTTTGAAGAGCTTTAAAAAATAACACATTTTAAAAATCTATCTTTTATAGTTTAATCCAATCTGAAAAAGTTTTTTTCCTAACAAGTGGGCAAAGTGATACTTTCCCGCACGCAAAATCAGTTGGTCGGACGACGCGAAGCAAAGTTAGGATAAGTTTTAAGTGCGAAAAAGACACTTTTTCAAGTGTTTGGAACACTATTTTCTCTATGAGTGACTTAGAAAAGTAGTACATGTATTTATTTTTAATACTAAAATTTCTCAACGTCATATACTGTGTAAGTAATGGCTAAAAGTATATCGGCCAGTAATGCAATAATAAAACAAGCACTATTGGTCACCTATGTTTACATGCCGGTCTTCACGTTAGACTATCTCTTTTTCTTACATTGCCTATGTGTACAATCATTTAGCTGATCCTGTATGTAGTATTTGTCAGTCTTGACGTTTATTTTCTAACATGGGATTGCGTCCGTAAAGTAACTACTTGACGCATGTGGTCCGAAATAATCTATCTTAGGTATATTACAGCATCTTTTGTAGGCAGTAAGCATACACCCATAGGTTTAATAGAAATTAATGGAAATTTATTTAAAAATTAAGTATTGTAAAGTCGTATTTATTTTACTTAAAATAACAGAATTTATAAAAACTTTTCATATAACTGACAGCAGTCATTCATCTATCCATCTAAACATACAAATCCTAAATTCTCTTTGATTTTATTTCGTTTTGTTAATATGTACCTATTTTATTAAAATCACACAAGTTATCTTTGTAAACAGAATGTCATTGCTTTTGGTTTTATTATAGATTATAGTAAAACATCTCTGGTACGATGTTCATCTTAAAGAAGCAATTGACGAAAAAAGAATCCACCATCAACTGTTTCCAATGAATCTTGAATATGAAGAAGGTTTTGAAGCAGTGGTAAGTTTTTTCGACTCTGCTTAGTTTTAACACATTAACAATACTAATAAAATAATAAATTGAAAGATATCAGCATTTTTCTGATGCTTTGTTTCATCGTTAGTGCAAATCGCAGTTTATAAGACTAATTTCGGTAATTTTCTAGAAACCGGCGGCAACTCCGATTTTGACGAAATTTGGTGTACGGGGGTTTTTGGGGCGCTGATCACGAATCTGAAAGAATTATTTGGCGGAAACATTTCGTTCTCGAGATATTCATAATCAAAGTTCAAATTTGAACTAAGCTTATTTTCACAATATTTCCCTTCTTTTTGCACACAATTCTTGATTTAAAGCTAAAGTGTCACACAATATTTGATTTTCACCTTTTAAAACCCCGTTTTTCTACGTTTTTTACATTATTTTTGCATTAAGTTGCGTGGCTTTTCTTTGATAATGCGGCAACCATACATACACATAGGACTTCATGGCACCCTGGGATTAAAATGATTCAAAGTATAGCTATGCAATTTAATGCAATAGTAATGTAAAATACGTAAAAAACGGGGTTTTAAAAGGTGAAAATCAAATATTGTGTGCCACTTTAGCTTTAAATCAAGAATTGTGTGCAAAAAGAAGGGGAATATAGTAAAATTAGCTTAGTTAAAATTTGAACTTTGATGATGAATATCTCGAGAACGAAACGTTTCCGCCAAATAATTCTTTCAGATTCGTGATCAGCGCCCCAAAACCCCGTATACCAAATTTCGTCAAAATCGGAGTTGCCGCCGGTTTCTAGAAAATTACCTAATTTCTGCTTTTTATGAGACGATTTAGGACTCCAGCTTCCCTTAGCCTGACAGAAATATTAAAAAGAAATGATGAAATGTCTTAACATCATCATCATCATATCTTAAAACCTTTTTTAATTAATATTAGCAGCTATTTGATTTACCTAGAAACCACAAGTTTTAAGAACCAACCTTACATTTTAACTTTTTATTCGCTCTTCTGATGATTTTGTGAAGAAATAGAACTTCCATCATGTCCATCATAGTTTGTTGCTATTCACTCATTCATGTGTCTAGGAATAGATTCAATTCTCCATTTCCTTCAAAAGAAACACATTTCAAATTAACTGTAGATAAGTTATGTCGAAGATTTTTGATTTAAGTAAAATAAGTTAATTATTATTTATCTACCAGGCATCGTCCAGTCGTGTTTTATGGAACTTAAGTCAGGAGATCTTGGTGGCCATAATAACACATTATTTTGGACTCGTTTTATTTCTTCGTTAAAATCTGCCCAATTCTATTCTGCACCGATATCTAAATTATTAAGTTTACCAACCACTAACATTTCTTTTTAGTATCCAGAACTAGTAACTAATTTGACAGCTATTGGCCATGTGCCGAAATACACACCTACAGCGGATGGATTTAGTGCAGTGACGTCAATTACAACAAAAGACGGCAATATTCAAGGAGCTTTTGATGATCGAAGAGGAGGATATATTTCTTATACCGAAAGATGACCCATGAACTGATCTTACAAACGAAAACCATAAACTTAGATCTACTTTTAAATAATATGATTTGGAAAATAGATCCGTCTTGTTGAAAATCAAACTAAAATTAATTAAAGTTGGATCAAATGTGATATTTAGAAATAAAAACAAATTTATGCTGTTATTAATAAATCTTAGGAACTAAGAATAATTCTTTGTGCCTTATAATGATAGGTACCTCATGTGATAGGTCAATACAATATACAATAGATAATATTTATAACAAAAGTAATATTTTTCGAAATGTTTGCAATATATTAGTTAAATTAGAAAATGAAACAAATATCTTCGTTTTCTATCACTATATTAAAAGAAAGATACTGAAGATTCGTAGTTGTTTCATTTTTTAATTTAAATGTTCTATCACAAAGTAGCGGATAAGTCAATCCAGTATTTAAAATATTAAGACTGCTGTTTTCAGGTTCGGAATAGTTACCTATGTTTTCTAAATAAATACGTGGAAGGTTAACTTCTGGGTCCAATTACTACTAAAATAAGGGTTAAAATTTTGTCGGGTTGTATGGGATCCATTACTTTTTAATAGATACTTTCACAGATGCTTCAAGGAATTGTCCAGTATAATTCTTCTGCTTGGTGCTCCCAACAGAAAACTTGTTATGCTGCATATATGTAATCCTATACGATCCAACTGGATATGCCACGAACTTTTCACTGTGTTCGTTCTTTTATCCCTATAGTTTTTAGAATATAAAACCTGCTGTCCGCGAAAATCTTCCTTTTCCCTCCGAATTTTCAAGTCTCGTGTTAACTGACCTTTCTCACATCGACAGAGCATCCAGCTGTTAGGCTTTGTGGATTGTCTACAGAAAAAAGCCATCTGAAGACCATAGGAAACTTATCAAAACCAAAATTTGCATTCTTTTTATTAAGTTTACCCTGAAAAAGTAAACAAAATCTCACATTTAAAATTAATTTTACTTAGTTTCCGTTTTAAGCAGCGCTCCCATTGAATCGGCATCAGAACTCTTGGCTCCAACAGATCTGTCCGGCTAAGCACAGATATCGCTTATTGAATTGACCACGCAAGCTGCTTTTGAGACGTGATCAGTGTACGTATCAATAGAAGTAAAACTGATAGTAATAACATTCCTTTAAAACTGGCTAATTTTATTCTAAATGTCTATTAATAGTGGTATTTTTTCGAGACGTGATCAGTAAACAGCGTAAAGAAAGTGAAACTGATATCATTCTTTTAAAATGCATGTGGTTAACTTCATTCTGAATCTATTAATATTTCAAATGGCATCAGGCACGTGATCAAATGATTAGGATTACTTGCAGGTCAAGTAACTGTGAACTAGTGCGACAATTAAACTATGGATGGTGGAGGGGAGGATAACCATCTTTTATCGCGAACAAGTTGAAAAAGTGGCCATCGGAATATAGCAAATTGGGATGGCGCCACAGTAGCCAGTGGAGGGATTTTGGTATTTCTTTCCTTTTTTATTTTGTATCTATCTGTCCTTTTTCATTTTGTATCTCACAAAATCTCCTCTGGCTACTGTGGCGCCACCTTAAGTTGTTCCTTTCGACGGACACTTTTTAAAACATTCAGATGGTTATCCTCCCCTCCACCATCCATAAACTAAACATCAATTTTAGGCGTTCAACCAATTATAACCGCGGTAATAATTGGTGACAACTTTGACGTATAATACATTGTTTAAAAGTCAACATAACCGATCGGTAAATACCGTTTTAGAATTGGTTCTTCACCTAAAATTGATGAAAGTCTGTAGAGGCAACCTGGAGTTATACTTATAAATGTTTTTACTCTAAAATTTTCTTTTTTCCAATGTTTTAATAATAAAACCATTTAAATCATACAGTATTGTATACCTACGCGTTATTTAATCAAAAGCTCGTCCATCATGGTTAACAACTTTTCTTTATCCTCCTAAAACAAGTTAATATAGTCGCAGGCTTTCGTAACAATCAGCATATTTTGCCCTTTTGAGAATATACGGCCGCCGCAGATTTTAGTCGGTGAAGCCAAATCTAGCGTACCGAAGCAATGTGCGGTATCCCACAGATATAGTTGGGCCCAGACATAATTCATTCTGAAAGGAATGCCGCAAAATACACAAAAAACAATAAAGTAAACAAACCTTTGCGAAAGTACATATCCTCTGACAGAACCTGACTACATATTTTTTAGATAAATAAAACAAAAACATTGCTAAAACACGTATAACGTATTCAATAATACTTCTTTATTGGACTTCCATTGAAGTCCTAAGAAAGTAGTATAATTCACGTATCACGTAATTAGGAAACATCCTCTTATTTGGTCTCTGTCCTGCCATAAAACCTGTGGCGTATGGCGTAAGAAACCAGAAAGTCTTCGAGTTAAATATTTTTAGCTGCAATAAATTATTGTTTACAAAATGGTTTGTTTACTTCATCAATTTTTGTGTTTTTGCGTAATCGCTTTTAGAATTAATTATGTCTGGGCCCAAATATATCAAAACCTTCTGCCGACGGAGTCGAGACGGCCGATGCCGATTAAATGGGCACGCTGCTTTATATTTAAGGTCTTTATTATTATTTTGTTTAATAACAATCGCCGAAAAACTAATGTAACAAACTGTAGCGAATAATGATTTCCACCCTTTATGTACCTAGAGGGCGCGTTAAAGGGCCTCGATCATTAAATTACCCTTAATAATACCCTTGTTTGTTAAATAGCTATAAACTGAACATAATTCTTAAGAAAGTGGGTTATTAATTTTTTCACTTTACTATCTTTAGCAATCCTTAATTTTATGATAAAATTTAAATAAAAAATAAATAGAAGTAAAATGTATTTTTATTAAATGAGTTTTTTTAACAGGATGATTTGAAGATATGTTGCTGTGGATCGGGGCGAACCTCGACCTGCGACAATTCGAAAAAATTTAAGTTTGTCCATTAGTGAATTGTTCATTCTTCTTGTTTTGATAACAATAAATTTAAAAACTTTATTTGAAGCTGTCCTATGACATTTATTATATTGAAATTTTCTGCACTAATGTACAGGGTGGCCCGAATTCGACGCTCATCATTGGGATTTCGGAAACCGTAAGAGATACAGGATCGGTTAAATGGAGGCAAAGTTGCGCAATTTGATGCTCAATAAAATGCCGTTTTGCGTTTTAAAAATTCCGAGTACTTCCGAAGATATTCGAAAAACCGGAATTTTCAATTTTGGTTTCTATTGTTTCCTGGCTATATTTGTTAAGATAACTCAAAATGAAAAACACGTTTTCATGGCCACTTTTTCTGCTCTATAATTCAGTGTGATTAAATATTGAGTCTGACGTTTCGGCTTCTGGCGACCATCATCAACTTAATTTTTTTAAATACGGACCTGATATTTTTTCAATTTAATTAAATCCTTTCATCACTCTTAAAACACTATATATCGCCACTTTGATATTTTCCGACGTTTCGTACAGACAATTCCATCACCAGAATATTGCATATTTATTTAACCATAATACGGCCCTGAACTACATTTTTAGGTAAAATGGTAAAGAAAAGAATAAACTTATTACATATTCATAATGTTTTATTGCAACTCATTGATATCTAACAGCGGAAATTACTTTATTAACAGAAACTAACCAGCAGGTACGAATTCAAGGGAGAACTTCATTTAATGTATGGATTGGTATGTGGAGGAACAAAATTATTGGACCTTTCGTTTACGAAGGGACCTTAACTTCCGAACAATATCTAAATTTGATTAGAAATGATGTCTTAGACGCCCTAGATAATCAACCTTTGGCAGTATTTCAAGAAATATGGTGGCAGCAAGACGGAGCTCCTGCCCACAATGGAAGGAATGTAGCTCAATTCCTTTACCATATATTTCCTAATAAATGGTTTTGCAAGATGGCCCGCTAGGAGCCCAGATCTTAGTCCCCTAGATTATTTCCTTTGGGAATATCTTAAGAACCGTTTATTTAAAAATGCACCTCACGACCTTTAAGTACTACGACAAAATTTGATAAGGGAAGTCGCTGTCATTCCTGCGAGAACAATTAATCGAGCTGTATTAATAATACAAAGCAAAGCAAGAAAATGCATCGAGGCGGAAGGTTATCTCTTTGAACACTTTTAATAGTGATTAAATTATGTGTTTTTTTTTAATATGGGCATCAAGATAGTATTACAAATTGTTTATGTAAGCTGATTTGTTGTCTCTACCTTTTTGTATCTTATGTCTAATATTCATGAAATTTTCGGTTAATAAAGTAATTTCCGCTGTTAGATATCAATGAGTTGCAATAAAAGATTACGAATATGTAATAAGTTTATTCTTTTTTTACCTTCTTACCGAAAAATGTAGTTCAGGGCCGTATTATGGTTAAATAAATATGCAATATTCTGGTGATGGAATTTTTTGTACGAAACGTCGGAAAATATCAAAGTGGTGATATATAGTGTTTGAAGAGTGATGAAAGGATTTACTTAAATTGAAAAAAATATCAGGTCCGTATTTAAAAAAATTAAGTTGTTGAATATTTAATCACACTGAATTATAGAGCAGAAAAAGTTGCCATGAAAACGTGTTTTCCATTTTAAGTTATCTTAACAAATATAGCCAGGAAACAATAGAAACCAAAATTGAAAATTCCGGTTTTTCGAATATCTTCGGAAGTACTCGGATTTTTTTAAAAGCAAAACGGCATTTTATTGAGCATCAAATTGCGCAACTTTGCCTCCATTTAACCGATCCTGTATCTCTTACGGTTTCCGAAATCCCAATGATGAGCTTCGAATTCGAGCCACCCTGTACAAACCTTACTTTTCACCATTATCGCAGAAAAAAAACAGATTTGTTTTTTGGAAATAAACGAAATGTATATTAAAAAGTAATTTTTAATTTTAAACATCTTCTTTTATAGCAATTTTTGATATTAGCAAAATACAGGTACTTTACTTTTAAGGCCAAACCTCGTAGAGGACTGATACAATTTGATAGTAGAACTTTTTTTCGTAAAATCAATAATGAAAAGGTTTCCCATATAACGCTAACTTACGTAGACACACTGTATGTACATCGTTATACTGCGTACGCTTCAATCGATTGGATAAAACTTAGGAACGTGTTCTGATTGGTCAATTTCGAACAAATCTTCGAAACCAACCAATTAGAACACGTTTCTAAGTTATATGTGATCGGTTGAATCGGATTCAGTATAACGATGTACACGTACTCGTTGTATGCAAGTCTAGACGAGGCTGTTGTAGTGGTTCGGGACAAGGTACGGTTGCAGGTCGTGGTTCGTATATGGACGCACCTTTGGAAAGTTAACAAAGAGTAGTTACCAGCTAGCGTTCAGCATTTATATAAAGCCATAAAACGTAAATTTCTGATATTTACACTTGAACTAAAGATACCATAAATCCGACTTTGCAAGTTTTGCTTCATTGCAGAATTTTGAACGAAATTCACGAGGACAACCACCAAAACACAATTTGTAAACTAACCTATTTGTATTTTAATTACGTTAATTTAATAAATATTAAAAAATATTAAAAATGCGATAATAAATGCAACTACAACAAGCAGAAACTTAATTATGAAATGTCATTTTGCACTAACATAGTTCAAATTTATTCCAATGAGGGCGCTAACAACGTTGCCAAGTCGCTTAGTTTTAAAAGCCAAGCGTTTCTCTCGTACCATGCGGTAGTTAGCGAAGGGCATTTATGAAAAATCGTTATACCGCTTGGTAAAAATAGAATTGCAGAAAAAAATGGATTAGATAAAAATAAATAATTGGTTTATTGGCAAATATACGGATATGACATTGACTTTATTGCTAATCTTTCCGGATAGTTTAGACAAAAAAAATCAGATTTGTTTTTATTACACAAACATGTTTACTCTTCTTAAAAGCTTTTTCTGCCGACTAAAATCGTTATTTACCCATTGTTGATGGTCGGAAACAAAAAAGTTATATGGCGCCTAATCAGGATTGTATGGCGTATGGTACATTATTTTGATTTTTTGAACGGTTAAATAGTCGGTTGCGACACGAGATTTGTGACATTTGTGGCAGTTGGCATTGCCATGATAAAGAATGAACCGATGGCTCGCATTTGTTTTCGCTGTTTTACCAAAGACTTTGGGTAAACAAATGGTGGTGTACCATTACCAATTGATCGTTCTTTGTGTCTCTAACGGTAGTCTTGCCACAATACCGGTTACAAAAAAAAAACAGGCGACTATCTGTTTCGAAGTGGTTCGAGCGCGAATAACTTTTATTGGATTCGGCTTATCCTGAAAAGCCCACACAGTCGACTGCTGCTTAGTTTCTAGTTTATATGCATAGCTCCATGATTTGTCACCTGTTACAGTCTTGTACACGTATTTTGAAGCACCGCCCCATGGGGCAACGCCATTAAATTTTTCGAGCTTTTGACATATTGTCTGGGATCCAACGGGAACGAACTCTTAGCACAGCTAAATGATCATGCAAAATTTTATTTATGCCGGTGGAGCTAATACCTAAAGTTGCCTTAATCTCACAGCAGTATGCTTTTGGCACGGCATCAATGTCATCGGGCACAACAACTGATTTTAGCCGACCTTCATGACTCTCGTCTGTGAGTGAACGGTGACCTCGAATAAATTCATTATACCAGCGCTTCATAGTGGAAAAGGATAGGGCTTCGTTACAAAATAGAAGTTAGTTGACTGCTTTAAGTCGAAAATCGACACTTAGTGTTGCCAAGGCTCAAAATATAAGTAGTGACCCTCGTAAAAGGGCAAAAAGTTAATGCTTTAACCAAAACGTCAACGAAATTAAAGTCTTAACACAGGAATGCATAAACAATTGTCTCGGAAATGTGAATACAGATTTTCAAAATATTTTAAAATAAAAACAAGCACCTTTGAAAAACCGTATTTTATAAAAGTCTATTTTAAAATATCTCAAAAACATAACAAGGTACAGCCACGTGAGGCAAATTGAAGTAATCCCCCACTGTCACAAGGCCATACAAAATAATGCCCGTTTTTAATAGTTAAAAGAAGAATTGATCTCTTTTCGAAGAACAACCAGATTGCTTTCTGTGGTATTCAATATGCATCCAGTACAGCCACTTTGTTAAGTTCTTGTGAGGTAGGCGAACGGGATATTTTCTTTACGAAGCGCGTCAGTGAAACGGTCCTGTAGTAAATAATATAAAAAGCAGAAGTTCTTCTCTAGCTGTGAAAAACAGAGATTTTTACGCAAGATAGAATCATCTTTTAATCTCTTACAGTTTTTAAAGTTTCAATACAATACATTTTCTACCAATTTCACACTTTACGTGGTACTTTCTTTAGACTTTTTAATATAATCGCTTTCAAGAAACTTTAAACTTCTGTTGCCGTCAGCTAGAAAACTTTTAAAAAATCTCTATCTGGGTTTTTATTGTCAGCGAACGTAACCACTTTTTTAAAATAAAATATTTTTGTTCTAATGTAAATCCATTGTTTACAAAATCAATAAACTTGTGATTAGGAAACAAAACCCCAATAAAAAAACACTTAGGTAATTTTACAAAGCACCTTATTCATTTATGATCATTTACATAAACTATTACTTTCTATTGTTTTTTCTTGGACTAGTTTTTGCAGTAGAGTACCTAAATGACAAATAACTATATTAAGTAAATTCGCTCCTTATGCTAATCATAAAGAAAATCAGTAACAAATATGATAAATTTGTGTGAAAAGAGTATAATGTCATTGAAGAAAAGTACTAAAAAATAGCCCAAATGGGAATGGTATTCGATTGGTTATATCTTGTAAGTCTTACATAAGTAAAAACATTTTACACAAAAAGTTATCTTCTGACATTCTTAAATCACTCTGAGTGCTGTAGTGGCTGAGTTGTTCAGCCAGTACTCCGGCATTGGTGCGTTTTAAGAGTGGTTTCCAAATGTTTGATATTTCCATACTTTGTTTTTTTGGTTTGCTAAAGATAATATTGTTGTGATATAAATTGTTCTCAATGAAAACGGCTTCCTTAAATTTTAGCTTTTTCCAACGTGGTATAACAGACTTATATTACTGCAATTTTATGAAATACAAAAATTTTTGCACCGCATCCCTCTATATTTCATCAGCGAAACGCACGGCTGCGGACTCGTTGAGGTTATGTGTGGCCATATCTCACAGGTGTCACCCCACCTGGGAGGGTTTATTTACCTTGGTATGGATATAACATAGGTAACCTACATTTAGATTCGCAGTTGCAAGAAGCATTTTTCGGATTTTTACGACCTCGCGCACAGTGCCGTATTAACCATTAGGCTGACTAGACTACAGTCTAGGGCGCCATGAAAAATAGGCGCCAGACAGGGGAGAAATAGGCGCTAGACAGGGGAGTTTTTAAGAAAGTTTAGGTCGGGTGGGGATTTTTGGTGACTAATTATCTGTAAATAAGGTGCTTTGGAAATGTAACTTTTATTTTGGGCAGGTAATAACATGGGCAATCTATCGAGATCAGTGAGATATGATTTTACTTATTAGCAATTTTGTGTATTTAAATAAACAGTAGTGCTGCATTTACGCCATGAATTTCGAAATAGCCAAAATACCTAATTGTGAATGAACGAGGAAAACAGTTCTGGTTAGTTCAATAAACCAATGTATTAACACTTACACAATCCTGTTTAATTGCTTATTCGGAAATTTGTACCTTTTCGGGGGCGGTCAGGTACCGTAAACATGTTTGTAACTAATTTACATATAAGGGGAGCCTACGATGCTAAATGGGGATTTATTCGAGCGTCATAGACCTATTGTGTTGCAATACTTAGATGATACAAAGAAAAAAAATGTTATATAAGGTATACCTTTTCATCGGTGGGGGAAGCAGCTATAGATTTTTAAATATGTCAAAAAAATGTTGATATTTCGGCTTGTGGCAATCGTTCGAATCGTATGGGATTCTTTATTTTTCGTTATCCTTAAAATATTTTCTATAAAATAAAAAAATAACCACGCTCGAGAATGTCAAAATGACGTTTTCCTTTACGTCACTCTCAAATTGTCAGATTAGTGGAATATACACTGTTTAGCATGTAATTAACTCACCCTATCTTAATCTGACGCGCTCGACAATTTCTGATGGATACCCATATAACATTTTTTCCGGCCAGGTACATTTAATTTACTGGCATTGCCAACACTCTTTAATGGCAAGACATTGGCAAAAAGGTATCAAAAGACACGAAAGTGGGCAATTGGCCCTGTGCAGATAATGTGATGGCATCCGTCATTAATAAGTTATGATGGAAAAATGCGTTTAGGATGATGGCATCCATCATTAAAAAGTTATTGGCCAAAAGATAACAACAAGACACGAAATGGGCAATTGGCCGTTATTGAGCCACGTGTTGCAGATACTATGATGACATCCATCATTAATAAGTTATGATGAAAAAATGCGTTTAGGATAATGGCATTTATCATTAAATAAGTATTGTAAGTTGTATAAGTTAAATGTCCCAAAAGTTAAATAATCATATTTGGAATTTTGTAATTTACAAAAAATGAGAAAAAAGGCAGAAAAACTTTATCATTAATAAAATTACATATTATAAATTTTCATACAGTAACAATAAACCATAAATAATTAAGGCTATGTAAAAAATTTAAAAAAGATAGTAAATTAAAAGAAGACACTTTAATATAGTAAGTATTCAAGGGACACTTACACTCAATTTTCAGATCCAAAACATAGGGGGCAATATGTAAAAAAAAAACTATTAAATATGTATATTATTTTTTAATTAACACGTCTTTAAAACTTTTAATAAGGCAACTCCCTAAGTTCATGTGATTTTTAAGTAACTTCAAACTTAAAGGGTTTACACAAATGTTTACAGCTCCTAACAGTCTACTTGAATAACTCGCTCTTTTCGACTAGCCATCACCAATTAATCACACAACACACACTAATTAGGTAATGAATACACCCAATTATGTCTATTAAAAAACTCTTTTCCTTAAAAATAAACTAAAAAGCTAGAAAACCACGTAGAAAACTATTGCACAAAAACAAACAAACAAAACCATTTTTTTTTCATCTGTCAAAATCGCCAAATCTTGTATTTCGGCTAAGCGGAAATTTGAATTTGTCACCTTCGGTCAAAATTAACCTAGCTAATTTTACCATCATTTTATTTTTATTCTCTCAAAATACATAATAAAAATTTTGTTTGACCTAATTTTTATTTGCATTACTTGTAACAATAAAATGTTATGAAAAGGCCATTTCCTTTAAAGTATGTTAAAAATCATAAAATAATGTTGTTTAGCTGCCATTATAAATAAAACAGATCAAAAAAATTGCTCCAATGTTAGTTAAATACCAATGTTAATAATATGGTTTGAAAAGTATGAATATGCGTTGAAGGTTTGCCTTCAAAATCCAACATTTATTTGCCTGCAACAAAAAGGCATGTTTTATTTAATCAGGGTTGGTGCGCCGCCATTTTTGTATGCTTGCTGGCAATTCGCCTGCATGTAAAATTTATTGGCAATTAAGTGTTTATTTAGGGTTGAGTTTTTAATGCGTATACGATGTTGGCATAATATTGCTACCAATTGCCAATGCTTTACCATCAATGCCAATATGAAAATGTATATTGCCGGCAAATAGTGTTTGCTGGGTATATTTTTGTTTTTTACGTTCGGCCCTGTATACGGAGTTCATATTTGATGGAGGTACTTAACAGGTATCCTCCGGTATATTATTCTGCCGTTGCTATAGTAAATTTGGAAATCACCTCTTGGGCTCCCCTACCAATATAAGTCGTCAAGATTTAATATTTTTTATTCAGGAACTAATTTACATGTTCCCACCATAAATCCTAATTTATTTTAGGTTTGGTGTATAAATAATAAATTTATTTGTCGTTATAACGGGACACCCATGATTCAGACAAAATATTTGAAAATTCGTATAAAATGCAATTGCATATTGCAGGTATCATAAGATCAGTGGCGTATTTACCAGAAGGCTGAGTAGGCTGAAGCCTAGGGCGGCGATTTTGGGGGGCGGCAGACGTTTTTAGGGGGCGGCAAATTTTGTACTTATAAATAAATTAGTGGATTTCGATTTTTATTTTGTACGTAGAAATGAAAATGAGAACTTTTTTTTCCTTTTTTGGTCTTCAAATATATTTTTCAAAGAAAATGATAAAAATAGGGTCGGCGAAAATTAATAGCCTACGGGCGGCAAATATGTAAATGCGCCTCTGCATAAGATGTGGATATCGACTGAACTATGTTAAAATTTTATTTATAAAAAAAAAGAAGTAAGTAAATTATTTAACTATAACACTGTTATCACTATCTCATGATTGCACATCGGTGCTCTCATCTGTCCATGAAACAAAAGTAGATTTTGGGAAAATTTTAACAAAATCTTACATTCTCGCATACGAGTGGTGTTTAATCCTTTTTAATGCTTTATTTGAATTTCTTATCAAATTTGCATTGAGTAGCGTAAAGATATTATTATATAGTATTTGTTTTTGCCTGTTTAACCTAAAGAATAGTTTTGTTAAAAGTAAAAAAATCTAATAAAAAATCTGCTGGGCTAAGTGTACCCCCAAGATGGTTGCTTGTAATCTGGTAAGGCAAGATAGTATACATATTACAGTTAGCACAAACAACTTTTAACTTTTTAAAGAAATTGAAAATATAATGGGTGGAGTTCTTCATTTAATACAGAAATTGATATCAGATCTAAATAGTTGGCTCAAAATCAACAAGATAGAAATTTCAAGATTGATTTTGTAAAAAAGTTAGCTTGTAATTTGAAAATAGCCTTATTAAGCAAGCATAGAATTTAGTACTTTTCTGGTAACTTCGTTTTTTTACAGAACTTTCGCTATAAGCAGTCACTTCGGGAACGTTTTTTAAATTTAATAAACTGTCAAAACAACAGGTCAATATAACTCAATATTAAAAGAAGAAAACCAGGAAAAAAAAGTTACTTTATAAATGTTCAAAATTTAAGAAATGCAAAAAATATTGCTAACATTTATAATTAAGTTAGGTTTACATGCACTAAATTATTATTTCTTTATGGGACTATAATGTTTTAGTATGAATATCTAAAAATGTACGTGTTTTTAACAACATTTTAATACTATTTCCAAAATAACTCGTGTTCCCGGAATAATATATTCAATAAATATGGAAGAAAATAATAAATTTAAATGTATTTTAAAAATGCTTTTGCCTTTTTTACATGTTGTGTAGGTATTTCTGAGTTGATTTCATATGTTCGCGCGATTTTTATTTTACACCAGCCATCTTGAAACTGTTTGCTACGGTAAATGTAAAAGATTTAGGGTTAAAAAATATTTCCAAAACTATAAGAGATAGACATATCAAATGTGGTATTGTCAGTATACAGGGCGTTTTATTTAAAAAATGCTAGTTAGCTATTAAATTCCTAAGGATGGACATATTTCCGAAACTATTAAAAATTTTATATCTTGCATGTGGACTTTTTTAAAGCTGTTTAATTGCTTTTTCCAATGGTAATATATTATACAGGGTATTCCATTTAAAAAGAGTACGTGGCAGCACGTTAATCAGCTGAATAAATACGGCAACTTTACGAATTTAACCGACATCGCATCTTAAATGATAAAGAAGTTAGCAATAGTGGCGACTTAAGTTTGATCACCTTCTATTTGCTTGGTTATTTAAGCAAAATTTATATTTTTGAGATACCTCGTATACCACTAAAAGAAATAATACCTGATGGTTAAATTTTAGGTTTTAGATCATGAAACACGTCGTATAATGAATAATGTTCTTTTTTGTAAAATTAACAATAAAAAGTTTTTCATTTGGTGCGAACTTAAGTAGACAAACTGTATAGGTATATATTTTTTTATTTTTAGAAGATCCGGTTACTTAAAGCTGTAACCACACAATATTTTTTGTTTGGCATGCTGGTAGGAATGCTAATTGGGGTATTTTTAATGACAAACCTTAAGGACAGTGTTATAGAAACACCATTTTTAGGTAAGTATAGTTATAGTTGATGTACAGGGTTATTGATTAGATGTTGACCACCCCTGTAACGTTTTTATTTTTTAAGCTACGGACCTGATTTTTTACCAACTTATAGGAATGAAACCGTATTTTTAGAAAAACAAGAAAATATTATACAGAATGTCACAAAAAATTTGTACATATCAATGTAACTTTTTTTTAAATTAAACACCCTATATATTTCTAGAAAGTTTTAGAGCCCTTAGAGGGACCTTTCCAAAAATATACAATATGATGTATTTATCTTTCATAGTTTTCGAGCTATCAGAGTATGAAATATAAAATATTATTATTCACTTAGATTTAAAATAGGAGGTTTTTCGAAATTATTTTTCAACACTCTATAGTCTAACAAATCATAGACTAAATCTTAACTAAGTCAGGAGTATACTTTTAATACGTAATAAGTTTGCGCTGAATCTTATTTAATAATGTTTTTATTAATGGAAGAATTCGTCTTACCTACTCGTAGTTGGCGCTGGAAACAAAAAGATGTTACAAGACGTCAACTTCCATATTATTTTATTTAATTAGTGACAGCTTATTAAAATGCCTTTCACAGTAGAAGAAAAACGGTATATTTACGAACTGTAAAAACAAAGATTGGCAAATTCAATATTTAAAGACAACACAATTTTCAAAATGGAGGTAGTAGAGGTAGTGGGTAGTAGAAGTAAAGGTAATTTTCTAGAAAATGGGAGCAACTTCGATTTTGATGAAATTTGGTATACGGGGGTTTTTGGGGCGCTGATCACGAATCTGAAAGAATTATTTGGCGGAAACGTTTCGTTCTCGAGATATCCATCATCAAAGTTCAAATTTGAACTAAGCTTATTTTCACTATATTCCCCCTTCTTTTTGCACACCATTTTTGATTTAAAGCTAAAGTGTCACACAATATTTGATTTTCACCTTTTAAAACCCCGTTTTTCTACGTTTTTACATTATTTTTGCATTAAACTGCATAGCTATACTTTGAATCATTTTAATCCCAGTTTGCCATGAAGCCCTATGTGTATGTATGGTTTGCCGGATTATCAAAGAAAAGCCACGCAATTTAATTCAAAAATAATGTAAAAACGTAGAAAACGGGGTTTTAAAGGTGAAAATCAAATATTGTGTGACACTTTAGCTTTAAATCAAGAATTGTGTGCAAAAGAAGGGAAATATAGTAAAATAAGCTTAGTTCAAATTTGAATTTTGATGATGGATATCTCGAGAACGAAACGTTTCCGCCAAATACTTTCAGATTCGTGATCAGCGCCTCAAACCCCGTATACCAAATTTTGTCAAAATCGGAGTTGCTCCCATTTTCTAGAAAATTACCGAAGTAAAGTCAAATAAAAAAATAGTTCTAGTTAAGCCCGTTAGGGCTCCCCCGGTTTGGAGGATGCCCGTACTAAGTTAAGTTAGTTTATTTTACAAAAAACCAAGATGTTTTTCTTGTCTACTCGTCTTACAGTACCAGAAGATAGTTCCATATGGTATATTAGTCCCAGTGACATAAAAATGGTCCCTATGAATTCAAAAGTCTACGTCACAATATCTTCAGAAATATCTAATTAACACAAAATTTTCATACATAGGTATGTCTTGAGAAAAAAAGTTTCTGTAATATTTTTCCTTTTAAACGGGGTTAAAACTTTCTGAATTATTTAACAACAGGTTGATAAACAACTATATTTAACAGGTAATGTACCTTTAAACTTTTAGAATAAATACAGTAAATACTCGTATAAATGACAGTGAAGTTCCAAATGAAGTTCTTAATGAAGTAAGTGACCATGTGGAAAAAGACCATCATCATGGAATGGTAAATGAAAGTTTAGTTAAGAAATTGTACGATGAAGTAAAGGTTTTATGTTGGATAATGACAGGACCACAAAATCATGACACTAAAGCCAAGCATATAAAAGCTACTTGGGGAAAAAGATGTAATTATTTGCTCTTTATGAGTACAGCAGAAGGTAAGCAGGACGGTTGCAAATAATAAAAACAAATCACGAAGGTACAGGGTGTCTCATAATGGATTTAAGGTTTTAAAGAAATAAAAAGAACCTTTAAATCAATTGTGAAACAATTTTAATATATTTATGAGATACGTTAAACATGCGGATTTATTGTTTAATAAAACATCGTTTAAATACTGGTCGACTTCTTCGTAGCAGGCTGTTAGTCTACAGGGCAAGCTACGGAAGGCTCGCTGGCACATCTCTACGGCTATGTCACGTATAGCCATTGGTAATACGGTCTTTCAGTTGCTGGATTGTTTCTGGTACTGGTGTGGTGTAATCGGTGTAGACTACACTCTTTAGGTATCCCCATAGAAAAAAATCTAAGAGAGTCATGTCTGGAGATCCTGGAGGAAACGGAATATCCCCATTAATGGTAATAATCGTGCCAGAAAACAATTCTGTAACTCCTTTAATCGACATTGCTGTAGTATGTGCCATGGCACCATTTTGTTGATCGTAACTAAAATCCGCATGTTGGCGCTATTTGTCTACACCACCACCGCCCTCCTATACTGAGCGCAGGATAGGCGCCAGAACAATTTCAAATCTTAAATCCATTATGAGACACCCTGTATAATAGTTATTTTTCTAACAAGTGCTCAAAGTGATACTTTCCCGCATGCAAAAGACGTTAGACAAACGATGCGAGCGAACTTCCTATAAGCTTTAAGTGCGGGAAAGACACTTTGCGCAGAAACAATATTTTTAGTGTGTTTTAGAAAAGAAAAACATATATTTATGTTTTTTCTAATATTGTGTCAATGTCCAATAGAAACTTTGAGTTTTGACGTTTACTAGTTACTGCTATAACAAACAATTAAAAAATTTTAACGTGAGATTTTGTGCGCAAAGTTTGACTTTGAGCACGCAACACGAAAAAAACACTGTCAAAAGGTACAAGGTAGCTCAAAAGTCTTCACTTAATTTCCAAAACAGTAACTTTGCAGTAACTGCAAATTAATAAAAATCGATTTGTTTGTTGATTATAAAGTGACCGCGGCCAGAATTAATGCACATTTGGGCTCGTTTTACAGCATTTCTCATGACTATTCTTAAAATTTATGGCGATAAATTCTCCACTTGTCGGATGAACTTTAAGGGCACCAAAATTTAGTGGCGTGTTCTAAAAGACCTGTGACATCAAAGAAAAAAGTCTGGAACTGTCAAATCAGCGACTTAGCACTTGCCTTGAAATAAAACTCCACTGTCAATCATTCTGTGTCCGTGGTTGACCGTTGTACAGAAACACCTTTACGTCTTTCACCAAAATTCGGCAAATATCATTTAGTGAAGCCTCGTTGCGTGGCCTCTTCTAGTTAATGTTTGAGGACTGAGAGTTTTCTTTTACATTTGCAGCCACAATAGCGTTGATCAATTCTACTCGAGACAAGTCGCTAAACGGCCCAGTGTCTGCCCAGTGTACCACAGAACATCGATGTCGAAATTCTATCTATCAATCTCTTTGTTTTATGGCTCTGATACTAAGTCAATTCGCCAGTTCTCCCGTTCCGGTCATATAAGCTATTGCCTATAAGCTTTCCCGGCTTTGTCCTTGGAAAATCTGGATAATCGAGCTCGAAACTCCCAGACTTTCCTAGCATATGAATAAGAAACACTTGTAAACATCAACAACAGCGATGAACTTCTGAACATGCATAAATTGAGACTGTCAAGCCAGCGGCTGCTACTGTTATCGCGCATAACCGTCACTTTCACTACTGACGTATTTCCGCAAGGCATGCTCACCTCCTCGACCATACGAGGACACCATGTGTTCAACACCAAAACGTAAAAACTTCAGGCTTAAGGAATCTTCACTCACAGCGCTTAGCCCCAGAAGAAAGAAGCCCCAATTTAGCGTGAATCTTTTCTCGATCCCCAAGGGTGCAGCTACGTTCGTACGATGCCTTTAATCGCCTACCCGGGAAGTCTATGTAGACCTCTACGTAAACATGAACCGCACTACTCGAAGACCGCGGAAAGAGTGGTCGAAATTCTTTTGAGCCAAAGGCACGGACCATAGATACCCTATATTTAGATCCGCAGTGGACGAACATGCGCACTTAAAAGCCGTGGCAAAATACAAACACCGGCACTCCGTACCCTTCGTCCGCGGTCTGACCGTAACGCTCATTAGCGACCGTACTTCGAACAAAAAACCAGGACGCCGTCAACAAATTCGTTCCTATAATGCGGATAGTTTGTTTGGAGCCGGGTGCGTTTACCCTCAACTGGCTTGCGCATAAACCGGTTTTTTCGCCCATAAAATGTAACTTTTGTTTCGCGCAGGTTATAACATTGGCAATCCATCGAGATCAGTGGCACGGACCGATTATTTACTCTAACAAATTGTGAAATATAGATATTCCACGTTCTTGTGGAGTAAAACGATTTAAGGTTTAACTGTTTTACAACATTTGTAAAACAAGAGCATATTTCGATAGGGTGAGGACTTTTGCGCTACCTGTTACCAAGATTATTAGATGGATTTTTTGTCAAGCATCATTTATTTTTCGCATTTTAACAAAATAGTAAGTTACCAACAAGTTTCTTTGGCTTAACTTGTAGATCCTTCATTACCCTCTATAGCGCTCCCTGTAATTGAAGATAGAGCAAATTTATGGGGTAAGACAAAAGAAGCGTTTAAGTATATTTATCAGCACCATTTTGATAAAGCCGATTGGTTTTTTAAAGCAGATGATGACACGTAAGTTTTTGAGTCTTTAAGTCTTTTTTCTAATTTAAACATTAACATTTTCAATTTACTTTTATGAACCTCTAAATGGTAGTTTTTTTCCTTAATTTTAAGAGGTAAGAATCTGATCGACTGATAAATTTTAATTATTCAATCGAAAGCGAATTTTAAAAGAAAGGTTTACCAAGTAAAATAAACTGATTCTTAAATTTCAGGTTTACTATTATGGAAAATATGAGATACATGCTGTATAATGAGAGTTTCAATAAACCGATTTTTATGGATCCAGATTTAAACCATTCGTAAAGCAAGGATATATGAGTGGTGGGTCAGGCTACGTTCTGAGTAAAGAAGCTTTAAGAAGGTTCGTTACTGTAAGTTAAATGTGCCATTTAAATAACTTTTTAGTTAGTTGAGTAAGGTCATCGGCAGTATTTCTGCACATATAACTATTTTTGATTTCTGGTATTTTTTATTGTAATTAATTAACGTTTTTGTCTTTTTCTTTAATGAGAAAAATCCAAATTTAAATTATATTTCACTGATCGAAGGAAATTTAATATTTTGTAGCAACACTACACCAAAGATTTAAGAAAATAAATGGAAATAATTGCCTACTGTCGTAGATATATAGAAAAACGAAATCCCCTTTTGACAGTTAGGAGAAGAACTCCTGCTTTTCATGTCATTCAGCGCATCCTCTCTAGTGACAAGTTTTGCCTAAAAATTGACCATATCAATATAGCATTTGTAGCTATATTCTTGCTGCGTTTTTTACAAAGGCTAACCTGTTTCAGTCGTCCAAACTATTTTTAAGGGAAAAAATGTAAATACTAAGAAAAGTGGCCAGATATTTTTTAAACAATTTGGGAGACGCCTCCTTTCCATCAGAAGACATTTTTTGGCTTACAAGAAAGATTGTCACCAGTGTCGTACATCCAGGGCTGCCGATAGCCGTGCCGGGCACAGGTACAAGTAAAATTTACGGGCTCCCCTAAAGAAAAATAAATTACCCTTAAAAAGTTGAAGAGCAAAAAAAAGTCCTCACCTTTAAAAATAGCACTTTATATGTGATATTGTGCATAAAATGCTACAAAAAGCCTATTATAAAGTGTATTATTTACATTACTTCTACTACTTCTACGTTTTTCGTCCCACGCGGGACTCACTCCCTCATTCAGTGCGGTCTACCCCAATCACTCCGGCCCCCGTTAATTTGTACCTCCTTCTGGTACATCAGAGATTTAAGTTAAATATTTGTTAAGAAAAGAAGGGTACCCCACTGCATTATCCTAAAATAAAAATATTTTTAAAATCCTATTTAGTTTAAAATAAACTCAATTCTCCTTTTTTTTCATTTTGTATCGCTAATATCAAATTCTACAGTAAAAAATCACATTTCTTATTTATTCTTGATAATGGCGATTTAACCATGCCGAGAAATGGTTTCTATTTATTTACGCAAAAACCGTACATCAAATAAAAAATGGAAGTAGGTTAATTTTGGTAAAAGCTATTCTATTCTATTCTATTTTTTTTTTTTTTTTTGGTTTTGGTCCCTTCAGGTCCAATCCACCACTCTCCCCCTTCCGGACTATGCTTTTCAGGGCTTCGTCGGCGGAAAATCTGGATAATCGAGCTCGTAGCTCCCAGAAATTCCAAAAAGAAAACAAATAACTCCACAATCGATGCAATGCATAAATTGTCGACTGTCTAATCAAGATCTGCTACTGGTGTTACGTATAACCTTCACTTTCACTACTGACAGTTCCCATGGCACGCCCATCTATTTCCCGCCATTTGTGAAATACCTCGTGTTCACCACCAAACAGGATACCATCAGCTTATAGGAATCTTCGCTCACAGCGCTTAGATCCAGAAGAAAGATGCCGTCAATTTAGCGTGAATCTTTCCTTGATCCCCGAAGGCAAAAAACGTTAATACGACACCTCTAGCCGCCACTCCGGGAAGAACTTTGTAGTCCTCTACGCACGTCCGCACTGTTCGGAGGTCAAACAAAGAGTCCTTTGGTAAAAGCTGTATAATACTTGCAGGACAATCGCTTTGTGACGACTATTAATCAGAGTTGGGTCATATTCGAATACTCAGTATTCTGAATAGTATTCAGAATACATTTTGCCGGTATTCGAATAGTATTCGAATACATTTGTTTGTTTGGTATTCGGTAGAATACTATTTGGCTTAGTATTCTGGATTCTGTAATCGAATACTTTAGAAATATTGGACGAATATTTTTTCGAGAATACCGGCGTTCCGAGTATTGGAAAAGTGTAAGTAGTATTCGAATACTAAAATTGTTAGAATTTGAATTTTGTCATAGGTTTTGTTTTGTAGTATTCGAATCTTTTCGTTTCCAGTATTCGAATAATGATTCCGGGTATTCATATATTCGAATACTTTTTTCTTCTAAGTATTTAAGTATTCGGTATTCGAATACTTTCTTTTTCCGGTATTCGTATTCGTATTCGAATACCGATTTTCAGTATTCTGCCGAACTCTGCTATTAATTATTACAAGCTGTTTTATTTAGTCGTGGAATGACAAAGTTAGGTTTTTCAAATGACACTCTGTATTTTTTTAAAAATTAGAATTTACAGTGTATTAAAAAAATATTATTTTTTCATGTCATAGTTCTTCAGAATAATGACGTGTAGAGATTTAAATAATTTTAATTTTTGATACTTTTAATACTAGTACATTAATATTAATTAATCTACTTCTGATATATTTACTTAAGGTAATGAACAACTTAAGTCATTTATCCGTTAAAATTTAATTTTCTTAGTTTTTCAAAATTTGAAGGATTTTTTTATTATTATTTTTAAATATACCAGTGTCTATACTATTTTTTCCAAAACGCATAGGTCATAAGATGCTTGACCGTTAAGTTACTCTCTAGTATTGGGCGATATATCAATAACCCCGATATTTCACCGGTGAATGGAAAATCACTGGCGCTACCAGTGATTTACTTTTTGCAAATACGGTGATCAGTGATCGAAGCGACACTACCATCGGCATCGACACGACACGCATTGGATGATCGCTGATCGCGCCGATTGAAATATGATATACCTATGATTTATTATTTAAAATAAAAAATAGTATGTGAAGGAAAACAGTGATTGAAGCTAATATGATATTTATATTGTTTAGACGTGGCGGGTTCATGTCAATGAAAACCGATATGAGCTGCATTAATAATATATTCGTATTCGTTGCCAGACACCGAGCTGTTTTTATATTTTCATTTTTAGTTAAATATTTATGTATATTCAAGTCACTGCAGTGATTGAAATCAATGTTTGAAATCACGGTGATTTAGAAATCACTGTCGCCCTTTCACCGGTTATCGAAAAATCACCCTATTTCCCAACACTATTACTTTCTTAAAACACTATATTTAAATGACAGTCACCGTCCTGACTGAGCTGGTATATGTTTTGTAAATTCGCGTCCATGGTGAATAACACGAAAAGCAAGAGTATCTTAAAAGAACAACTTCGTTGATCGACGGTAAGATTAAATCATACCATTGATACCGTAAAAACCATCATTCAGTGAATAGGCATCAAGTTTTACCGAGAGTCGGCAAGTAAGAAAAAGGGGAATTTCTTTTTCTTACATATTTTCGACGATAGAGAATTAATCCCATTTATTTTCTTAAATCTTATTTGCTGACTCCCGGTAAAACCTGATATCGATTCACTAAATGATGGTTTTCAGTCCGGTATCAACGGTGAGATTACATCTTACCGTCAAACAACGAAGTGATATTCTCCCTTATAACACAAGTTGGTTTTATAAACGTTTATAAAACATTCAAGTATATTTTGAGTAACGTACGATAAACGTTCTCAAACGTTCGTGAATGTTCTTTAAACGTTTTTAAAAGTTTTGTGTCGGCAAAAACAACGTTTTAAAAACGTGTTTTTGTACGTTTACTAAACGTTTTTAATTGTCCCTAACACGTTCTAGAAATAGGTTTTAAAGTTTTCTTGGGACGTTTTAAAAATGTTGTCAAAGCAGCAGTTGGTTATATATATGTATTTCACGCTTCTTACCGGTCACACTAAATTTGTTAACGTTTACTACAAAAAAAAATTAAAGCGTTTTAATTTTATAATTACATAACGTTTAATTCTAATGAAAAACGATAATTTTAATTGAATAAATGTACTTAAGCAAGCATTGCCCAATCCAGAAAAATGCAAGGAAGCAAATACAGGGGTCGAAGATGTGGAAATGGGTAAATGTTTAGAAGCTGTAGGAGTTGAAGCAGGTGATTCACGGGACGAGAATGGAAGAAGCAGATTTTTACCTGTTTTCTCTCAAAGATGCTGACTCCAGGAGCTGTGGATAAAAAGCATTGGCTATGGAATTACCAGTACTACCCTTTAGCAGAGGTAAGTGGTAGGTCCATTACATGCAGTTTATTTTCTAAAATCAAATTTAGGCGATCTGCGATCTACCAATTATAACCAAAATAAAACGGCATTTAACACTGCATTTAGGCAAGTTCAGTTGAGCTTCGTAAATCGCTTAAGTTTAATGAAAACGCCAATTATTGGTACACAGGAAAAATCACATATTTTTTTATGCCAAAGTATTATGATTTAAGCAATTATACATGTATTTAAAAGTTCTAATAATAAGGAATATACCGGGTGTTAAAGAGAAACAAAGCTTTGAATTTATTTCTATAATTTTTGATCCGTTTTGAATATTGAAATAATAATTGTAGTTTTTGACATGAACCATTTAGATCCAACATTAATTTGTATATGTTGATCAAAGGGATCTACCTAGATTACTGTGAATTTCTTTAAAAAGTCGCATCTTTTTGTACCCACCATCTGAATAAAACAATAAACTCTTCTATGCTTTCTACACAAACTATTGGTTACAAGTAGAATAGCTAACGCACTATGAGCATAGCCATGTATTTTTATGGGAGAAATTTAAGGTTCGATCTGCAATTTTATAGCCATCTCAACCCTTGGCACAAAATAGGGGATGATTTTAAACCACGTGGTAGAGAGGGGTAGTTTTAATAGATAGGGGTAGCACCTGACGTCATCAACCTATAAATTAAAAAGTCTCTTGCAGGGACCGGGAATCGAACCCGCAACACCTGTGTGAGAATCTAACGCCTTTACCAGTAGACTATAGAGCACATGACAATTAAAACGCTAAACGAGGCATAATTGAAACCCAGGTATTAGCATAACAATGAATCATTAGCGCATAGTTGCCGGAGGTAACACAGAAATTAGTTGAACACCTGCTGATAATCGCATATTAATATTCAGACCGAAGCGGCAACGCTGCATACATAATTTTACATAAACCACAGACAAAGCATCATCAGGATTCGAGCGTTTATCTACTGCACGAGAAACCAAAGCTATACCGCGGACGCATCCGGATCGTGATAATAATAAAAATAATTGCGGTTTTGAATAAATAATTTTAAAGATTATGAAAAGGATACAATATTGCAAAAAAAACAAAGTTCTTATCATTATGCATATCTACATCCGCTATAAAAATTCCATTATTATGAATAAAAATTAAAAATTTAGTAAAAAATACCTGAAAATTGGTTCTCTAAATACCGCGAAAAATACAACTAAAATTTAACTAAAGCGGTAAATAGTAGAAAACTCCACCACGAATTAAAAATGAATTTACATGTAAAAAGCAGCCGGCGCTAAAAAACCACATGTATACCAAATTTAAAAATGTTTATACACCCCACATAATCCTAAAATAAATAAAAAAAACGAGGTAAAACAACAAACAAATGCGTCTAAAATAATCAACATTAAAAACCACACCCCCACGCGCTTTCACCCCCGCTTAAGCCCGGGGTTTAAGAGCAAGGCGCCAAACAAATGGACCTAAAATAATTAACAGTAAAAGGCTTAAGGCACCTTTAAGTCTAAAAATTATTAAATTCTAGCCGACAGAAACCCCTATCTATTAAAACTACCCCTATCTACCACGTGGTTTAAAATCATCCCCTATTTTGTGCTAAGGGTTGAGATGGCTATAAAATTGCAGATCGAACCTTAAATTTCTCCCATAAGAAATACATGGGAAAAACTACCCTTATTATGCTCGTAGTGCGTTAGCTATTCTACTGTTACACTAAATTACTGAAGAAAAATATCTTCAAAATGATTATTCAAAGCGATTCTTTTAAAGTATACATAGATCATCTTAAAGTAAAAACCGAACGAGATGAACAAAAAAACAAAATGGCCGTGGGGTTTCATATATATAAAATTGTATTAATAATGTTTCCAAAGGTACTAACAATATTAAAAAATACAAAAAAATTCAGCACTTTTTGGATTGCTAGTTTTTTCAAATTATCTTAAAATATAGTCATTATTACAACCGCAATAAATGTACAAATTAATGATCTATAATATTCTTTATTTAACCATCTTTCCATCTACTATAATTTTTAAGGCATCATATTTTCTATTAGTTTCGCACACACTGTATATTTTTAACAAGGTTCGTTATTTTGTTTTTATAGTATGTCTTCAAAAATAATTTTTTATCACTACACTAGGGATGCGACATCGAAGCCAAACATCGATGGCGATATCGAAAGCTGGCCATCGATAGTAACATCGATGTTACTTTAATGTCATAGTTTTAAACAATAAAAAATATATAAAAATTTTAACCCTTAAACTTCTAAACTAAATATTCTAGTGCTTACCCTCTACAAATAATCTAATTCTAGACAAATTTCCCAACTTTTCAACGACGGCTGTAAAATAAAACTGTTACTATTACTTGGCGCATATCAAGTTATAGTTAGACCCATATTTATTTCATTCTGAAAGCGATGCCATGCCGATGACACAAAAATGATAAAGCAAATAAACCCTTTTGTGAGCAATGATTTATTGCAGCAAAAAATTTTCAACCCGAGGACTACGCCACGCGTTATAGGTTTTATGATACGCCAGAGACGAAATAAGAGGATGTTTTTAAGTACGTGATACGTGTTTTCGCAATATTTTTATTTATTTATCTAAAAAATATGTAATCAGGCTCTGTCGGAGGCTATGTGCTTTCGAAAAGGTTTGTTTACTTTATCATTATTTGTTGTACTTGGCTGCATCGTTTTCAGAATGAAATAAATATGGTCTTAAATATACATATACATATGTACATATTTTTTCACAGTTTAGGTTTATACATTTTATCAAGTGTCTTGAACCCCAGTTTAAAAGTATATTTATTCGCAGACAATTAAATGCTTAATAATTGTGGGGGGCTAATCGCCACCTTGGGGGAAGCTAATAGTATTCCTTAGCCCACCCTCCTCATTACGCCCCTGGTATAAGTTTTGTAAAAATACGTTAATCAATAAAAACATTTGCCTTTACCCAATTTTAAGTAAATTAGCTTTGTTCGCGGGTTCCATTCTGAACCGGTTCTGGGACTATTCGCATGCGCAGTGAGTAAAGCAGCGTTCGCGGTTAGTAAAATCCTGAATTTTTAGTAACAGTTCGGTGTTCGCGGGTTACAATGGAATCAGTTCGTTACCGGTTCGTAACCTGATTAGCAGTCCTGGGATTTTTGTTGGAACTAAAAGTTCAGTTCGGAATTTCATGCGCATTGTCGACATGGTATTAATATTTATATTTACAATTGTTGTAAAAGAATGACTAAATTGGAGCTATTAGAAACCTAAATATATTAAAGAAAACTGTTAAGGCCCTATTGACAACATAAACATTGTGGAATACTATAAATAGTTAGTACTTAAAATTTTTAATAATTATATAATTTGAGTGTAAATAGGGCCTTAATAGTTTTTAACGTATATTTCGGTTTCTAGTAGACCGATTTTAGTTATTCTTTTTGTTAATAATTTAATTTTTATAAATATACAAATATTAATACTAAATTTTTTAATAATTATGGTATTTGAGAGTAAATAGGGCCTTAACAGTTTTTAACGTATATCTAGGCTTCTAGTGGTTTGATTTTAGTCATTCTTTTTTAAACAATTTATTTTTAATAAATATATATTAATAGTAACAATAATTTTCTAATAATTATGTTATTTGAGAGTAAATAGGGCCTTAAGAGTTTTTAACGTATATTTGTGTTTCTAGTGAGCTGATTCTACCCATTTCTTAACAATTTATTATAACTTTGCTATTTATAAAGATTTTTCAATTATTTTAGATGTTTTGAGATATTAGTGACTTATAGGTACTAAAAACAAGATAAAAAATTTCAACTTTTTATTTATGAATATTTTTTAAAATTTTAACTTATTTAGATTCCTTGTAGTATCTAGATACCGAATATGCAATAAAATAGCCATTTCCGGTCGCAACTTCCGGTCGTCAGAAAGTGGCCTTGTTTAGGTTCAAATGAAAGGTCTTGACTTGTAGATTACTAATTAAACATTT
>JACEGR010005135.1:0-77169 GCA_014170235.1 Listronotus bonariensis
AAGGATTTACCATATTTAATAGTTTTGGAAATATGAGCTTCCGAATCTGTGCGTATATCTTCTATTTTTTAGATTAAGATGGTCATGTCTTTACAAACTATATAAGATAAACATATCAAATGTGTTATTTGGGTAAAGCTTTTACAAAATATTTTCTAACAGCATGTCTATAATGTACAAGGTGCTTTATATTAAAGAAAAAAATCCGATGTGGCCCATGTTTCCGAAACTGTTAAAAAATAGATAGATGAAATGTGGTGTTTCCTATTTTAAGGAGACCTTTTTGCCTGATAAATAAAAGAGAGAGAAATACAGGGGTCTTTCATAAAAGACCTGGAAATTTGTGATATACCTTTAAAATTAAAGTCAATGGAAAAAATATACGTATGCTACTGTATTCTACGTAAAAAATTCTAAAAACTTTTCCAAACATGTATTTTTTATCTCTAAAATCAAGCGAGTTACAAGTGCCTGGCCAAATGGACCTGGGTTGAAAAACACTGTATCTCCAATACATGAATCAAGTTAGGTATGATTTTACTATCACCAATATGCAATAAGATTTGTTCTATTTCTTTTAGTTTTCGCTCTCCACTGCTAAATCAACGAAAAGGCACCACGCTGTACAAATATGAAGTACATATTACAATTTTGAAAAAAAAACATGTTTTTTTATTACGCAATAACAAAAAAATTAAACATACATCATGCCGGTTAATTCAAAGTTTCAGACAAATTTACGAATTATTTTAGATAATATTGTTATTAATTATATTAATGGTAATTGTGTTTGTTAAGTTTTTCGTGTTTAAGTCTCTATTAAAGAAACACTCAAAGTTTTGTATTACATGTAAATACTATTTGAAAGCAATTGCTTTGTATACAGGGTGTCCCACCGGAAACTGCTGCGATCGATTTCTCGAAAAGCAAATATTTTACAAATTTGGTAACAATATAAAGTCAAGGGGGACATACAACTAAATATTTTAACAGCTCTACCAATTCCGGTTATCCCGAAAGTTTATGTTATCTTCCCTTATTTTAAGTGGAACACCCTGTAGTATTATTTATTTTTTAAATTCTGCTTAAAATTCTTCTGTGTTAAATGTTCTATACAGTCCAACCGTTTTTGACTTATTTTAAATTTTATGTCAAACATGATACGTTTGCAAGCCATTAGATAATCATCAATTTTTCTCTGAACAAAATCCTTTAATATAAGTTGAGGTTGGGTTTCTCGTAGAGAAATAACTACTTTAGCAGATTGTTTTGATATTTTCACAATTATTAAATACAGAATGGTCAAAAATAATCGTTAAAATTATTAAGACAAAAACCTTAAAAGTCATTTTTTTTTAATGGAAGCCCCCATCTTTTTTTTACCTTATCCTATTAGGCTTTAAAAATAAGGATAAGTTTAAATAGGGATGACTATTTCAAAAATTTATGGTTTTCAAAATATTAACAATTTGATATTTATCTATTCTAACAATGCTTTTAAATACGGCTTAGTTTTGCTACTAGTTGGCCTTGACAACAAAATTCGGCGTCACAGCCAACTACCCCGTACCTACCCTTACTTAAATGCATTTTTAGAATAGATAAATATTAAAGCGTTAATATTTCGAAAACTATATATTTTTGAAATAGACATCTTTATACAAACTTACCCTTATTTTTAATGCCTAATAGGAAAAGGTAATTAAAGATAGGAGTTTCCATTTAAAAAAACTTTTAAGGTTTTTGTCGTGATGATTTTCAACGATTATTTTTGACCACTCTGTATTTATTAATTGTGAAAATATCGATATAGTCTGCTAGAGAAGTTTTTTTACAAGGAACGCAACCCTAATTTATATTGAGGGTTTTGTTTAGAAGAAATTGATGATTATGTAATGGCTTGCAAACGTAATTTTTGACATAAAATTTAAAATAAGTCAAAAACGGTTGGACTTAGGTATAGAACATTACAAATAAATTATGTTTAAAATTTTACGCAGAACCTAAAAATAATTAATATATAGGGTGTTTCACTTAAAATAAGGAAGTTGACATTAACTTCTGGTAAAACCGGAAGGGAGTAGAGCTGTGAAAATATTTTAGTTCTATGTCCCCAAATTTTCCAAAGCTTACTTTTCGAGAAATCGAGCGCAGCAGTTCCCGGTGGGACACCCTGTATGTTTGTTAGGTCTTAGAATTGAAAATATTATTTATGTTCTTAAGTATACTGGATCAGCTAAATAACAAAGGCAATGTAAGAAAAAGAGACAGTCTAACGTGAATAACGGCATGTTAACACTTTGAATTAAATGACTCATCGTACATCCTTTGTTGTTGCTTTACTGGCCGATATGCCTTTACGTATTGCTCATACAGTATGTACGTTTTTAAATCTAAAGTCACAAAGTTGCAGCAAGTCTTTTGTATATACCGGGTGATGCGTCGCCGAGGAAAACATAGGAAATCTCTATGTAAATTTTAAGGGGTTAATTATTGGGCCTCCTGTATATTTTACAGAAAAAATGTAAGATATCTTTTTTAGGAGACCAATATGACAAACTGAGAATATGATAATTTTGCAGGTACCATTCAGTTAAATAATTTAAGATTCGCCTATTAAATTTTTTGGAAACTTGGCACATGGGATTGTCAGATTGGTGTCTTTAAAAGTTATTTTTTTTTGTAAAATGTACAGGGAAGCAAATAATTAACCCCTTAAAATTTACATGAGATTTTCTATGCCCTGCTCGGCGACGCACCATCCATTGTATTCAATTTATATTACATACATATTTGTATGCAAAGAAAACATTTTTTTGTCAAAATAACTTATATTACGAAACATATGTAAACATGAAGTGGATGATTATTTATGGGATGAAATGATTTGCGTTATTTTAATAACAAGCTACGCATTCACAATAATCTTTGTGAGGCAGGATTTTTATCAAGGTCATTGTCAATTCTATTTCTATATCATCTTCATCTCTTAGCACATATCCTTGTGCTGGATCCAAAAGAGCACTCCACAAAATTAAATTTCCCCATCCCCAATTCATCGATTCCCCACTACGTTTGCCTAGTATACGTCTGGAATTCGGTGACCTCTCTTCGAAGGATCTGACAACATTGTTGTTATTATATGATAAAAGGGTTGCTGTTGCAGAAATTTGGTAGGAAAATTGATTTTCGTAGTCATCTTCCTCTTTGCAAACATAAAGTCCGAAATACAATTTGTCATTTAGATACTCTTTTTGTATCAATATTCTTCAAGATGTATTACATAAGTAAAACAGAGGAGAATACTCAGCATCCTCAGTTAATGATCTAATATTATAAAATGTATGTCTTATCGTCTGTGTCCCAGAGTTTTCAACATTTAAAGGCATAAGGTCATCCATATTGAGATATTAAATTTAAATAAATACTTGGAACTTGTTTTAGCTAAAAAAATACAGAAAAAATAGGTAATAAGCGCGGTAATAAATTACAATATGGTTTAAAAGTGATCAGTATAAACCAATATAACTTAAAAAAAATCAAATAAAGAGTAAATAAATACAATAGATATAATGGTTTAATCCATAATACAGTGTATTTCTTTAATGTCCCCCCTTTTTATTTTTTGAACGTACTAATTTAAATAAGTTAAATTTGGGGGAATAAAATGAATGCATAAATACTATATTTTAGAGTAAAATTGAAAGATGAAAATTTTAAGATGGCGGCTGAACGCCATCCTATAAAAAAATTTAAATGAAAAGGGGGTCTTGTGGAAATTATTTTAAAGGCACTGGCGAGTACTTTATAACCCTAGAATAAAAAGTTTATACCTTTACCTAATACAAAATAACGGTACGCGTAAAAATACCCAAATACCTGTTTGAGTGGCCATATTTCCGAAACTAAAAGTAAGTTGTACCTAATGTGGTGTTTTCTTAAAACTTTTTAAAAGATCTTTTTATTGGTAATAGTGGTGATAATATACAGGGTAGAAAAAAATAAATATATTTTTTCATTGAAGCACCCTGTATATAATATTACCATTAAAATATTTTTTAGGAAAATACCATATTTAGTACATCTAACTTTATTGGTTTTGGAAATATGGCCATCCAAATCAGGTATTTAGGTAATTTTTCAAGACTGCCCTTTTACCATTATGTGTCAGTAGTTTAAAATTTGACAGTTTGCAAATAAGTTTAATAGAAATTAGTAAAAATTAATAGAAGTAATGAATTTGGATGACTAAGAAATTGAAAAGGAATTTACGTATACTGTTTTAGTAATATTTCTACAAAAAATAAGTAAATACAATTTTCTAAAATAAAATAATAAATGCATTGGTATGAAGAGGATAATTCTATCTTTAAAAATAGAAAAGCTATGATTTTTTTGTTGCAATATAATGGCTGTGCTGGAAAAATTAAAATAATTTTTTTTTAAGTTTTAGATAAAGAAAACATGTATCAAATGGTATTTTGGGAGATTTTTATACGGTCGTGGAAAAAATATAGTATGTAACACATGCATAAAATGTCTTTTTACTCATGGGATTGCCGCACTCGTCTAACGGCTGGTGCTGTCAAACTTCCCATTCGTAAAAAAGTATTACTTTATGCACTTGTTACATAAATTACTATTTTTTGCCATGTCCGAAGCCGGTCCTACTACTGGTTCAGACATAGGTTTGTTTTAAACGCCAACATTAATTGTGCAGAAGTAGATTTTAGTTTAATTTAATTAATTTTTTAAATTCGATTGTGTTTATTTTAATACGTATTTTTTATTTTTGATGTGTAGCATATTTCACGGTTTATATATTTATTTAATTATGGGAAAACAAAAACCATTTAAAGTCCGCTTTAGTTTTTTACGGAGTTGAAAAGACTTGTCGATAAATAAATTATCTAAGGCGAGTACTATAGTTCATTACCCTAAAATATTAAGTCAATACATTTACCTTCTACAAGATGACAACACTTTAAAAATAACCTAAATACCTGATTTGAATATAATGTTCAGGTTATGTCATCCATCCTTTCCTAAATTAAAGAAGAAGGACCTCTAAAAATAAATAATTAAGGACTAAACTCTTTACAATATTTTCTCTATGTCACCTCAACCAATATTTTTGATATATTTTTCAAAGAAAAACAAATAAAATAAAATAAAAGTCGATTTATGCCTAGTCTGGCATACATAAATAAACATAATTTATTAAAAACTTCTACAATTTTAAACTTTTTAGTATAAAAAGAAAAATTTTAAACAAGATAATAAATAAAAATGTATGGTAATTTAAGTGTCTCACCTTTAAAACCACCTCTCGCAAAATATTGTGACAATACGCATATTTTTTTTGTTTTTATAAAAACACTAAAATTATATTTAATTTTTGACACCTAGTAACTCCAAAACCAACCACTCTTGGAAAGGGAAAAGTGAGGTTAGAGGGTCATATTTCAGCCTTAGGGATTGTTGGTATTATTTTTTCGCACCCTTTAGGGACACTTTGTATAAAAAAGGTATTTAGCGCCCTATAGTGCTGATAAACATTTTAAAAAAGCGATCTTGTACTATATTTTTTCGTGTTAGCATGGTTTTGTATCATAAGCAATTACATCATTAAATGCTTTAAAACATAGTTCTCTATAGGGTCAATTATAAGTTACATGAGTAATAGTATCAATCATAAGTTACTTAAGTCATAGGATCAATCATAAGTTAAGTTGCTAAGATGCTGACACTGAGGTTTTATGTATTTTAACTGGTATTTAATACCTGTAAAATTACCCATTATGTCCTTAATAATCATAACAACATTTTGTAAAAACTGTAAATAATTTTTTCTAAAGCATGTAATAAAAGTTGCCGTTAGCGACTCATAAAAACTATGAGTATAAGGAAACCTCGTTTAACATATGTAATTATAACGTATAAAATATACAACAGTTCCTACATTATCGACAAATAAATGCTGGCTAGCTTGTTTGTTTAAGTAATTTATTTCAAAATATTATGGTTTTAAATATAAAATGTTCCCACTCAGAAAAACATTATTAGTTAAACAAAAAGTACATTATGTTTATGGCTGAAACATTTTACCACACTTAACTTTGTAAATTAGGATTTAAAAAAACAATAGATTAGTAAATTACCCATTTTAAAAGAAAAACAGAAGAAAATGGATAATTTTATTGTAATAAAAAAATCAAAAAAATTCACATAAACCGCGTTCAATAGATATCCAAAAATCACTTCATTTTATTGTTTTGTCCTATGAGCTAAAAATAAATAAGAAGGCATTACCCAAATCAATATTTTAAATTAAAGCAATAAATAATTTGTGTTTACTTAACAAACAAATGAAATTAATAATATTTAATTATTTATTAATAACAGACTAATAAATATAAATCAACATTTTTTTGAACATTACATTATATACTAACTTAGTAAAAAGTAGACTAAAAACCAGTTACAAAGATGCCACAAGCGTCATACAAATAAAGACCGCCATCAACTATCGTTGTCTAAACGCGTCGTTTACATCGTGTGCGAGCAACAAAAAGGAGAATAATAATTGAAAGTAAGACAGAAGTGGTGACGTGACGCCGTGGCATCTTCTCTACTGGCGAGAACTTTACCTCAGCTCCTTAATATCTTTAAAACCGCTAAAGAAACATTTACCAAATTTCGTATCAGAGGTGCTTTGGACATTTGAAATTAAATAATGGTATATCGGCAGTGTTGCCAGATTTTCCGGTTTTGTATTTCACTTTTTTTTTTTTCATTTTTAAATGCCCCATTTATTTTACTGCAATTTATTGGGCGGATGAAATTTAGTAGTTTTCCAAAGTTTAAAATTATGTCTCTATTAGTTGCCAAGATAAAATATACTACCCTTTCAAAAAAGCACGTTGCGCCTAAATATCTTCAAGACCGCTAAAGCTGTGTTTACAAAACCTGGTATTTGGGGGATTTAGGCATGCCTAATTAATTTGTGATATAAGCATATTTGCTAAAAATAAATATTTTTCTTGTTGTGTTTTTCAAACAATTTAATTATTAAAACCTATAAAAACTATAATAGAACTAGAAGGCAGACACATAAGAAACCATATTTTTAAAATAGTAATAGGTATGTTCGTAGAGCAGTCAGAAACTATCAGAAACCGTCAGACGCACGCGCATTTCGTTAAGAACGTTCGTAGGGAAGAAATCCCAAACTGCTGATCAAAAATCCCCTGTTCGCCGTCTTCCAATTTTTCGTTGTGAACTAGTCTTCAACCTTGATTTTGTAAAAAATTTTAGTAGGATGTTACATGTTTGTTCATTTGTAGTTGTTTAAAATTTCAACATTTTAGCCAGATTGAGTATGTTAGCAGTCTTTGCATATTATATTTGCAGTATTGCCTTAAATATTTTTAAAAATTTGGCTAGGTGGTGTTGGTCGAGTCATGCCGTTTGCAAAGTGGAAAATTTCTTACTAATCAAAAAACTATTTTCAACTGAGCATGCGCATAGAAAATTATAAATTGGTTATAACTAACCAGAACGTAATTTTCACAGGCATCGACAGCACGTAGGCATATTAGTGTGTCCGATCTCAGCAATTTGCATCCATTAGTAAACAAATGCAATGCAGAACCGTTTTGTATTAGTGTTTTATATTTATTGTGATTGTGCCTGGTTCTTACAGGGAAAAATTATTGTTACTTTAAAAATATTTGTACCAAAAATGTAATTGTTTATTATAAGATTTGTGGACAAGGTTGAAGAACGTCCTGTTATTTTTAATTATGCCTTAAAATAATATATGCGAAAAGATTAAACCAAAAGAGCTTGGAATGAAAAAGCAAAACAAGTCAACTTGTCAGGTAGAAAACATTTTATTTTTTGTCTGTAAAATAATGTTCTGTAGGATTCAGGCTTTTAGGAACTTGTCTTAGAGAGCTCAATTATAGCACTCTTTTACCCGGTGGGAAATCCAAAGGGGTAGTTTTTGCCCCGTCGCGGTCGGGTTCGGGGAACATCGGCGCCCTCCGATTGACATGATTTTATTGGCTGAGAATATAGTAAAAATTGACCAATAAACGTATACTCGTCTCTGTACGGTTGTCGCCACTTTAAACACGAATATATGCATACATACTGTCGAAAGCTCCTCGAATTTCGGTCTCTCACTATTTCACCAACCCATGTGCACAGTGCCTAACTAACATTTACAAGTAACACCCGACTGCTTGTAATAAAATAAGGAATATATTCTACGGAAGTACGTGATGGTTTTAATAATGGATTCTTTAATGTGGCGCTATGTAATTAATTTGTTAACTCCTGTAAAATAGTTTGTGTAGCTTTGTCATTTGTATCCGCTTACATGACCAAAATACTTTAGAACACGATAGCGTAAATACTTAAACAATATACAGGATATTACGAAATGTTGTTAAAAAAATAAAGGGCAGATTCTACCTCAAAAAGTACAGCGTGTCTTCGGAAGTTCCTACCAAATGGGAAAATTTTAAAATTTTAACTTTACGAAAAAATGCCTCTTCATAAAAGACCCGCCTGATGAGAAAATACATTTTAATAAAAATTACTGTAAGTTGAATTGAAAAAAGACTTAATTATAAATTAATATACATTAATTTATTATTTTTTAACTAGGACACAAAACTTTATATATTTCTTATGCCATTTTATAAAAAATAAACATATACCCGGAGTAGCTTCCTTGATTCTCCCTGAGATACAGAGCGTAAAAGTTTTAAAAAAGTCGGTATTTTAGAAATATTTTAAATTCCCTAAACCGATTTGGTTAAACATTGGTATATTTGTTCAATGTAATAATTAAGCGCTTGTAAAGCTCTAACTAGATTTACTTTATTGGGTCCAATAGCGTCTCAGTGGGCATCACAGCCAATATTATTGAGAAACAAATGTACGCCACTGGCATTTAATATCTTTTTTTTTACTTTTTTTCCCTATGAAGCAACTAAAAATACAACTTCTTGGTGTCGTATATTTATCCGGCTTCGTATTGAAGATATTTATAAAATACCGATTTAAAAAAATAAACGCCCTATATCTCATAAACAAATCATTTTTAAACATATGTATATAAGAACTATTTTTTATAAAATGACGTAAAAATCACCCTTTAAAGTTTCGTACCCTAGTTGGTAAATACCCTGTATTATAATTTAAAAGCAAGTATTTTTCAGGCCACCCTGTACATCCAACATGGAAATAATTTGATAGAAATGTATTTTATACGAAGCAGAACTTTTATGAAGGTGCATTTTTTTTTCCGTTAAGGTAATATTTAAAAAGTTTACCATTTGATAAAAACTTCCGAAGACTCGTTGTATAAAGAAAAGTTTAGTATACAAACATGAACTCGCAAATTTTTCGTTCTCAGATACAGGGTTTTAAAAAACAAAATATTTATTTAAGTAAAAATTATTTGCCTGGATATAAACTCTATTCAAATAGGTATTTATTGGTGTAGTTACACAAGTGTTAAGACCGGTAATGGCCTGGTGTGTAAAGCACTGGGTCGTTGGGCGCACAATAGACGTGAGGTGGGTTCTGAATCCTGCTGAGGCCACATGCTTATTTATAAGTTGTTATAAGTTGGTCGAGAGTTTAGTGGTTAGCTCAACACCAGACGGACAAAATGCAAAATTTTTCGACGCTGAAAGCCACCAAAGGACCAGGGTGCCGGAACACACTTTGCCGTGTCCTGCGCAACCGCTGACATATGGACCCCACTCAGTTGGTAGGTTCGTTGTCGCGCATAAAACCGTGGTTCGAAACCCACATTAAGCTATAGGTCCCGTCTGGCTGAAATCCCCCAGACATAAAAAGACAGGGCGCACAATAAACCAAGCATGGGGTATCCCGGCCCTATTCTAAGGTTTAGGTCTACATAAGTGCCAATAAAAAATTATAAAACCTTATTTTTAAAAGAAAATATTTCCGCAATGCTTCTTTTATGGTCTAAAAATATGTTTCTCCTAAACTGAACCAGATACCAAAAAATAGTAAATCAAAAAGTTGTATTTTTATTTGCTTACGGTTTTTTTTAATGAGATAATCCTTCATTTGCCGCTTGAGATGCCACTGGAGACGGATTAGATTAGTAATAAATTATCTCCTTTATGTCATGAACAACATTGCCAAGTGAAAAGAAAATTGGATTAAGGATACTTGAGATATTTAAAAAAATATATATTTTTACAAGACACCTAGTGTCATGAGAACGAGAAATTTGCGGACCCATGTTTATCTAAACCTTTTTTTATATTTTAATTTTAGAATCAGCCCATAATGTTTTAATTATTTTATATTATCTTAAGGCAAACACTTTTATTATGATATTTGGTTCAATGTATTCCAGATAAATATAGCATAACTTGGCATAGTTTTTTGACCTCACTAAATATTATTTCACACTTAGAAAAAAGTTTGGTTTGGCAATAGTTTTTTCCTGTTATTTAAGGAAACTCAAATAAACTGCATTTTTAAATTTACGTGCAAGTATATAAAATAACTATTGGTAATATTTTACTTATTAAAAGCAAAGATGCTCAAAGCATTTTATTTTTTTTTATTTGTTAACCATTTATTTAAAAATAGTATTGATACCACCTTTTGTGGCAATTCTATATTTTTTTATAAACCATAGATTCCTGTGCACAATTAAGATAAACACTTTTTTCAATTGCAATAGTAACGTCAATATCGAATTTTAAAACCATTTCTTGAATCAGTCTATTTATTTAAAAATCACATCAAAATCTGTTGAGAATAGTAACGTCAATATCGAATTTTAAATGTAAACTATGTTTTTAAACACTCTGTATATGTTTATCTTTTTTAACATTATTATACAAATTAACCTTTTGTTTTTTAAATTACTCTATCTATTAAAAAAACGCATTTATATCCGTTGGAGTAGTAACGTTAATATCGAATTTTAAATGTAAACTTTTTTTTACATTTTGTATATGTTTTTTTATATTATTATACATATAAACCTTTCTCTTGAATCACTCTATATATTAAAAAAAAAGCATCAAAATGTGTTGATAATAGTAACGTCAATATCGAATTTTAAATCTAAACTATTTTTTTTTCCACTTTGTATAAGTTTTTTTTTAATTATTATACATATAAACCTTTCTATTGAATCCCTCTATCTATTAAAAAACGAGTCAATTAATAAGTTAAGAATAATTACGTCAATATCAAATTTTAAATGTAAAGTATTTATTATCCAACATAGCCGACCCGTGCCCACTTCGTTGGGCGTTAATATCTAAACTTTTTGTTAAATCATAGTAAAATATAGCCCACAATACTTCTGAATAGTGTACCTTTCTGAATGTAAAAGAGTTTTTATGATAGGTTCAATACTTAATTAGCGGCTACAAACAAACAAACCCACAAACTCACAAAGTTACAAACTTTACTTCTTTATATATTAATATACGTACATTGAGTTTCTACTATACGCTCTACAAAAAGATCAACCATACTTTTTGATAGATCTAACTATTAGCGCTTGTGGCTGCTCCGGTTGTCTCGGCAAGCGTCGATCTCCGGAGTTAAGCAGTGAAGTCCGCGCTCATAATTTGGATGTGTGACCGGCGGGTTTTGGGCAACGGCACGCGGTGTTCTGCTCAGGGGTGAACGAACGGACCGAGCAACAACCATCCAAGTTATGGAATGAATGGTGTGTGAATGGGACGGAGTAGGGGTCAAGGTACAATAAGCCTTCAGGCTGCAGTGCACCACCTAGGGGGCGGTCGTCGGGCCTGGGTGGGATGACCCCGAAAGAGCGAAAAAAACTATTAAAAAATACTTAAAGTCAAAGTATAACAAATAAAAAAACTTTTTTAATTGAATTTTGTAAGTTACTTTAAAAGCATAAAATAGCTATTTACGTTACTAGACCGGAAAATGGTATTTTACGTAAAAATTATTTCCGGTCGAGTATCGTACATATTTTTTTTAATTGATCGGAAAAAAAACTGTGTAAATTTTAAGTGTTATATTTAAATGACAATAAGGACGCTGCTTCAATTATTTCATCTGGATTTTCCATGTCTGACTCCATTTTGGCAAAATGATGCTTTCTTTACTTTACAATATCTTGAACTGTCAAATAGTAACAATTGAACTCTGACAATTTTTGTCATGGCTAACAGGATTTTTGATATCAGGGACCGGAAAGTAAATGAGAGATCGGAAAGTAAACTAGGGACCGGAAAGTAAATTAGTCCTGTAAAATAGCATTTTCCGCTTAAAAATTGAGTGGAAAATTCAATTTTCCGGTTAACTAAAAAAACCTTTTTTGTATAGCGTTTAGTTAATTATTTTTTATAAGGCTACAAAATACAAAACAATAGTTGTTTATTATAAAAGCTGGAGGTTGTGTTGTTTCCCGACGCGAAGCGGAGGAAGCAATAAGCTGAGAGCTAAAATCTTAAATGTTTTCCGTGTATAATACACAATTTTTTTCTGTGATGGGAAAAACGACAACTTATAATTAAAAAACAATATTAAAGTCAGAGAATTCATAATGTAAAATTTGAAGTTTAAAACTTGTCGACTAGTATATTTGAAACACAATTAGACCTTGCATTACTATGAAAACCCTTAAGGAAATTATTTGGTATTTGTCAGTGTAAATTACCGGATTGAAATTAAAAATATGGAATGAAGTGACCGTTAAGTAATTATTTGGAATATTAAAAAGGTAAAAATCTCTGACTGGACTCCAAATATGAGAGAAATGTAATTTCTGTATAATAAAATATTTTTAAATTATATATATTTACCTTTACTTACGTGTATGTATGCCTGGGAAAAATACTCACTTTTTCCCCACGGGAAAAAGTAATATTATAAAACGTCACATTTTAGTACCTATTAACAAAGATACAATGTCAATTTTTTTCCCTTCACGGCAAAAAAAAGTTATATCTTATCAAGTTATTTAATTTTAAACCTCAAATATCTTTTTAATGGTTAAATTTATCAACAAGTATAGCAAAACTTTTTTGTAGAGCGTTCCAATTTTCTACAAAAAAAAAAAAGAAATATTTTTTTTATATATATATAGGGCTGAGAAAAATAGGCAAAAAACAGGGGGAGTTATAAAATTTTGTTAATAAAATTAAAGGGCAAATGAAATTCTGAAGAAAACATCATTGGTCTAAAATTCATTGCTTTCCAGATACAGGGTGTTAAACTTTTTTTTTTTTTTAAATTACTTTTTTATATCCCTTATCCGATTTTAATATAATTTGGCAGTGTTTTTTTGTCGATTTAAAAGGCCTATGTAGATCTTACTTAAATAAGTTTACCTAAATCAGTGAAGTCTTGAGCGGTACTTCGACGAATATTTTAAAGAAAAAATGTTCGCCTCTGACTGTTGTAAAAGTTTTATATTTTATTTGGATAAGGCAAGTAAATAAATCTTTTAGAGCTGCTAAACTCTTTTATATATATTGCTTAGTCATCAAAGAAAAATAAAAAAAAAAGTAAAACACATGAAAAAAAATTTAATAAAAAAAAAACACATGAAAAAATTTTTATAAACATTTAATTTTGAATTTTTTTTTAGTTTTAATGTTAATGGGTAATAATTTAGTGTTTGTGGTTAATGTTAAATAATTAATTTTTTTTTCTTAAATTATTTTAAAAAATTCCTGTATTTTTGTGTAGTCCAGGGGTCTTAAAACGGATTTTATTTTTGTTTCCTAAAATCTAAAAAAATTATGCCCTAAAGGCTGTATTTTTATTTGACTTATCCAAATAAAAGAAGACAGTGGTGCACATTTTTGTCAGATATATAGGTTTAAGTATCAAGCGGACTAAATAATTTTAATCCTGTTAAAGCCCATTTACCATTTTAGTCCTTTAAATAATACTGCCAAATTTTTTTAAATTGGATAAAGGAATTTTAGGCTATCTACACCTTGTGCCTGGAAAATGCATTTTTAAGCCTTTTTTTCATATCCTCAATAGTAAAATCTGCCCTTAAAAAATTCTGTAATACACTGTATAAAATAATAAAATTGGCTTAGATAGAACAATAAGCAATAATCAATGTATTTCTGCTCGTAATAATAGTTTATTTTAATCAATTTCTGACTGTAAGTTATTTGAAAATATATTATTGTATAAAACAATACAACACATAATAATTTTTGATCAACAACTTAAACATTTTAACGTCTCACTAGCTTTTAAAATCGTAAACACTCTTAGGCAACATCTGGTTAAAACTAAAAATAAATTGGATAATCTCTTAAAGTCTAGCGTTCAAGCTTTCAGTTGTAATTAATGTTGGGTATTTATATCGGTCAGTCAAAAAAAAAAAAGATATTTTAAAGGATTTATAATTATCTTGCATTACTTATACCAAATTACCCAGTGTCGGATTATTCATTAGGAAGAATAGGTAACTGCCCAGGGGCCCCGTACAACCGGAAAAAAATAAAAATTATAAAATGCTTTGTAAAGTCAAAATTAAATTTTAATATTTGTTTTTTGCTCTTTATCTTTTTCTACCGAAATAAAATCAACTGGGCTATTTCTCTGTATTTTCTGAATCCTCCTTTGGTTTCTGCATTTTTCCATACAGGGAAAACACTTCAACTTCTTTGCTTTCACCTTTTTGTATTTGCTTTTTCTCTTTATCTAATAATGACGCCAGTACGGCTAAAATTGTCTTTTCTACACGCCCGAACACTGCCACAACTCGGATATTTATAAATATCAAAAATACCCGGACCCGGAAGTGACACTGAACGGACACGGCACGAATATGTATAAATCGACTTTAATTCGGCACTTAAAGGGGCCCTGACAATTGCATTGCCCAGGGGCCTAAACAAAGCTTATCCGTTAACTAAAATAATAATTTAAATATTAAAATGGGTAGCCTATTATGGAAAACCCTGTAGAAAGCATTTTAAGAAAATTATTACGAATTTTGTAAAAGAAAACTGACTTTAAAGTCAATTATTTTGGAATAACAAATTGGAATAACAAATTCGTTACCGTTACGTACCCTTTTTGCTTCTTGCTCCTTAAATTTGACCGAAATTCTGTAATTTTTAGAACAATATGTTTGACAACAAAATATTTATTCAAATAAGATAAGCATTTTAATACTATCGAACCAACACCGATTTTTTTAGTTTCCCATTTTGCAAAATGCTATTTTCCATAATGTTTTAAAACAAATTTATGTCAAATGTGACAACATTTTTAATACTCTATGTTTTTAATAAATTATTTTGATTTATAGGCTGGGATCTTATACCCAAGCATTAAAAAAACAAAAAAATAAACAAACAGAAGTAAATTTTAGCAAATTAAAAGTGTCAACCAGTTTTGTTTTTCAAAAATAAAAAATAAACTAACAGGCAAGAATACAGACATCTTTATTCTTGGCCAGGCATTATTAAATTAATATTTTGGCACCAAATAAACTTCAACAATAAAATTTAAAATTTACTTTAAATTCAAATTGAAAGAAGTTTTACATAAAGAGATTGTAGTATTTTAGTATTGGCTTCTACACAACTCTTAGTTTTTATACAAGGTGATACAGAATGTTCTTAAAAAAAATAAGGGCAGATTTTGCATCTAAAAATGTCAAAAAAGATTAATATAAGATTCTCCCTAAAATGTAACATTTTTATATATAAGGGTTGTTTTAAACATTACGCCTTAAATGTCCAGTTTTACAATATACAGTTTGGCTTAGGATCAGTAAAACTCAACTGGTGGTTGAACCTGCCCATTTAAAATATATTGCTGTCACTTTTGGCATTTACTTGACAGCAATTTATTTTAAATGGGCGGGTTCAACCACCAGTTAAGTTCAACTGATCCCAAGCTGAAGTCGCAATTATTGGAAAACTTGGGCATTAAAGTTCGTTTTAAATCAAAAACTGGTTTAGGCATTAAGATATATTATGGTAAACCATGTAACATAGTCATATATTCAAATTGGCGTACGATTGGCTATGACGCCGCATCTCGCCGTGGGGCCCAACTAGAAGTCAAACTAACGGTGACTGAGGCTGAATAATCTTAAGGTTAAGGCCAACCCAAACCAAGTAAAAAAAAGCCAAACTAAAAGCCGTGCTTAATAGCTTTGTTAGAATAGATAAATACTAAATTGTTATTATTTTGTAAACTATAAATTTTTAAAATAAAAATTCTTATACATAGTAACTTTAATTTTTAAAGCTTAATTAATAGGATAGGTTAACAAAAGATATAATTTCATTTGAAAAAAAAATACTTTTAAGGTTTTTGCGATATAATGGCGATTATTTTTGACCACCCTGTATTTAGTAATTGTTAAAATAATAATTCATTCTACTAAAGAAGATCTTTCTCTCCAACAAATCTAGTTTCAAATTTAAAATAAGGAAGTTAACATAAACTTTCGGTATAACCGGAAGTGCTAGAACTGTCAACAAATTTTAGTTGTTTGTCCTCCACTGACTTTATAATGTTTTTAAATTTTAAGAAATTTTCAACGCCTTCTTTTTGAGAAATCGATTGCACCAAACAACCACACAGTACAACGTATTAGTCATTTCCCACAATACTCTTCTTTCTATTCCTGTCACATAGACCGTTACCGTCAGCTCCCCTCTTACTAGATGTCCAGCTTATTATAGTATATGAATTGCTGTAAAATATTTTAAGCAAAAGGAACGTAACGGATATGGAAGGTAAATGGGACGTATAGTGAGAATCGACCTTTACATTACAAAACGGAATACAAAATACTCCAAATATTAAAACTCTTAGTCCACAACTAAAACACAACAAAACAAATAGGATTTTCAAAAAATGGCAGTGTTTATTTTTAAGCTACAGTTCGTAGCGTCACATTTATTTTGGAATAAACGGCAACATGTGTTTGATGACGTCATATTGATACAGGTGAACTCGAGTTTATTTTTAAATTCAGGAAAATTTATAGGTTTTCCTTAGACTCGAAAAAAATGTTAAATATTGGCGCTAGAACAAAGCTGCTGATTAAGAGAAAACAGATTTCGAATTCTTTCGTCGATTTCAGTAATTATGTTATTTAGAAAATTATATATTGGGTTGGTAAAAAGCCAGCTTAATTAAATTTTGTTTTAAATGTACCGAGCATTTTTAACTTTTAGTGAGTAGCCATCTGTTTTTTTTAATTTTTAATAAGTATATTTTATTTGTAATTATTGATTAGATGACAAACAAGAAGTGCTAAAAAGCGTGCCAACATTGCATATTTATTTAAAGTTATAAACATTTTGCCTTTATCCTAAATTAATAATTTATTTAGATATAGTCTATGATCCAAATTTACAGTAAACTTAACCTATCTGCTTTCTAGACAAACTAAACAAAGGAAACAAATTCTAAAGCCAAATAAGCTGTATTGATACTCGTCCAATCCAAATATACCTAGTATAAAACTTGAAAATTCACAATTTCCGTCAGAAAATTTGCCTAGGTACTGCTCGAGACGTCACTGGATTAAATACATTTAATAAAGCTAGAGCTATATTACCCCCTTAAAGGTCAATGCACACTAGGCGCTCAGGTCTCGGTAGGCTCACGGCACGGTCAAATATCTTACATGCTATTTAAATGTACTTTAAGATCATTCATTAAAATAGCAAAAGGTCAAATATTTTACATTTAAATAAACAATCCTACATAAAGTTGCATGTAAAAATATTTTAACTTGACCGGACCACGAGCATACTGAAACCTGAGCTCCTGAAATAAAAATTACAAAACAAAAACTTGGTTTTTTAAAATTTTCACATAAATTTTGGGGTTATGTAAAGTAAGCGCAAATACAACAGTTTTAAATGTTTTCAGTGCCTAAAACTTAAAAAAACCATATTTTACACTAAAACGTCTCCCCCTCATTCCCTTTTCCATCTTAAATTGGCCGTAATTTATTTTTTATTTAATTTTTATTATATTTTCTACTTTTTCCAATGGGTTTTATCCTACTATATATATTTTTTTTCACTTTTTGCTTTTTTAAAGGCTTCGGCACTGGTCTAGACTGATATCTTGAACCAATGCAATAATTTTTTTGGTAATTTTCTGAAAAAACCTGCAACTCCGATTTTGACGAAATGTGGTTGACGGGGTTTTTCGGGGCGCTAATCTAAAAGATTTTTTGGCGAAAACGTTTTGTTCTCGAGATATCCATCATCAAAGTTGAAATTTTAACAATCCTATCTTTACCATATTTCTCCTTCCTTTTGCACACAATTATTAATTTAAAGCTTTACAAGCATACAATATGTTTTTACCTAATAAAACCCCGTTGTTTATGTATTTTACACCTTTTATTAATAAAATGTACCATGTATACACGGTGACGTCATAGTTGGTCATAGCTTAATGTAAAATCTAGAGAAAAACGGGGGTTTAAAAGAGGTGTAAATTAAATATTGTATGCCACTTTAGCTTCAAATTAAGGATTTGTGAGCAAAAGAAGGAGAAATATAGTAAAAATAGGATTGGTTAAAATTTCAAACTTCATGATGGATATCTCGAGAACAAAACGTTTTTGCCAAAATCTTTCAGATTCGTGATCGGCACCCCGAAAAAACCCGTATACCAAAATTTGTTAAAATCGGAGTTGCCACAGGTTTCTAGAAAATTATCAGGTGTTTTTCAAATGTTTTTTCAAACTAAAAAATAAAAAATAATAAAAGATAATTTGGGTTGATTTAGAAAAAATATATATAATAATTACTTAACCTATGATCATATTACAAAACAGTAAAAACTTACCCAATTCTTAAAAATTAATATAAGATAGACAAAATTAACTGTACCTAATTTATCCAGTTAATTATGTAGAGCGTTAAAGGTTGGTCAGATACAATATATTTTTAGTACGTTCACATTCAAAATTATGAGTTCTATATTCTTTAATCAAACATCACTAAAAACAGTTATTTTTCAATCAAAAAGATATGAACTTTTTTAAAAAAATACGCTTCGTAGCGATACTTTCAAAAAATAAATATACAGTACCGTTGTGCGTTTTGTTGCAGTCTTCTGGGTTGAGAAAGAAACTGCTAGCAACAAAACGGTTTGAAGAAAAATTAAATGTCAATTGTAAAAAGGCGTCAACATTACCTTAAAGTAAAAAAAATCAAAGTTTGCCGCAACCATGGACGGCCCCAAAAGGAAAAGATAAATGCTGTTATATAAATTAATTTTAATTATAAATATTTTGGGTGTTATGAATATTCATTAGCGTCTACAGCCCGTTACATGTCGTTTTTACGCCGGCCAATCATGACGATGATTGACTCTACATTGTAAAAGCTGCTTTTAGAGCGGCTTTAATAATGTCGTGTTAACAAACTCAGAGTTAAATTATTTGGTTGAAGTCCTAGCTAAATTTTAAAAGCTGTCAAATACATTGTCACCTAAATTTACCAAATATGGTTCTCTTCTAGGGTAAGATTATACTAACTTAAGGATTGGCTCGACAGTATTAAAACCGCTCTTATAGCATTTAATTTAACTATTTACGAACGCCGTTGCGTCACGGCATTTGGCTTGTTGTTTAACTTAAGTTTTAGTTTTTTTTGTGAACAACGAATGGGATTGATTTTTTTAACAAATTACAAACTGTGGCGACGCAGGCTGCAAAACGAAGACGACAACGAAACGTCAAGTTTATAAAAAGCCCAATATTGGACATTTTTTAATATTTACCGAGAAAAGTACCGGTTAGTTAAATCGGTAGATGTCCGGTTTAGGCGCGGTTACAATAATTTTATGGTTCATTTGGAAACGCGTTGGTTGATTTATTTGTGGTGCAGTTTACTGTAACTTTTCTTTTTGTGACTTTATCATAGGGTCTGTAACGGGATAGGTGTTAAATTAGATTAGATTAGATTAGCTTAAAGGTGGATTGTAATCCTTTAACACTGCAACCTGCTCAAGTTTATTGTGTATCCTTATCCCTATGTTAGAGCACACTATTTAAATCGGTCTTTTTAGTCACAAGCTTTAAACTGGCTTCTGTGTTGCTGCTTTAGGTTTTTTCTTACCCAGCCTTGCAAACCGCAAACGACACTATAATTCTTACTGCCTTTCGGATATAATTTAGAAGGTCCTTTGTAAATTTCAGCGAGTATTCCTTTATGAATTTTTTCGCTTGACGCTGTCTTGGTATTCTTAACCACCAGTCTTGAAATTCCCTCATGATCCATGATCTAATAGATGACCTTACTTGGTATGACGGAATACCACAGTAGGGCTCGGGGCCTACCATTGCCCTGCCAGCACCCTCCTTGCCAGTTTATCAGCTTCCACATTGCCCTGGTGGTCCTCATGGCCTGGCACCCAGGCAATAGTCATCTTGTTGGACGCCCCTACCCTTTCTAGGACGATTACGCAGTCATGCACCAGCTTAGAGCTGATCTTGCATGAATTGACCGCCCTGATGGCTGCCTGGCTGTCCGAATAAATTACTATGGTTTTACCCATGTAACTTCCTCTGACGATTTCCCTAGCACATTGTTCTATGGTTACAATTTCCTCCTGGAACACTATAGGGTGTTGACCGAGACCGATGTTTATTTTGGTCCGCGGTTTGTCTCCATATAGGTGTTACAAGAGGACAAATAGACCAAAAATTTTGGAATTTTTAAACGTCCTTTCGGGAAAGCCTGTCGCGTATTCCAAAACTAGTAAATACAAAATTTATTAAATTTAAAATTATTATTAAGGGTAGTGGGCACTTTAATAGATATTTACAAAAAACAATACGAAAAAGATGACTGATTCTTAAGCATGCGCAAAAAAAAGTTATAATGAAAAAGCCTATTAAAAAAAAAAGAGTCTAAGTTTTTTTATGTTCAATCGTTTTTTAATTAATAATTTTGTATTGGAGGGTAAAATTACAAAATATGGCGATTTGTTTTCTTTTTAAGTAAAGGTATAGAAACAGTAAATAAAGTGGACGATTTACTCCTCTTTGAACAATTCGGTACATACAGGGAATTTTAGAAAAGTCGACCATATTTCTAACTTTTTTATTTAGAAACACGACTTTTATGAAACTGGCAAATAATGGTATTTTTTAAAGCTGTTTTACACAACATTATCACCAAAATCATTAAACATGTGTGTCACGTGATTGCAATAAAATGTACTTTTTTAATAAGAAATGCTGGAATTTTTTTACTATTTGATTATACCTAAACTTGTGTAGTAAAAAATTGTAAGTTATTAAAATATTTACGGTTAAAAATAGTTATTGTATTAAATACTAATTAAGTTTGCACCATTGCTAAGTGACCATTTTAACTGGTTTAAAAAATACAATTCTTTGCTAATTTATTCAAAGTAATATTCGAAAATAAGTTATTTGTTATTCTCGGGTCATTCCTGACATGGTAAAAAAGACAGCAATAGTGCCGATTCAACCAATATCCAATACAATGGCGATTTTTTGCTATTACTATCTTAAAAGCTACTAACTTTTAACTGAAGTTAACATGTAACTTTTTACCTAAAATTTTACACAGACTCCAATTATAAAATTAAAGTGTTATGCAGTATTTTTTTATCTTTTTGACATCCCACGAAGACATACCACAGTACCGTGGGTGTCGGGTTATTAGATGTTTAACCCATCGTTCCCCTGTTCCGTCAACGTTGTCCAAGCACTGAAACATGCAATTTTGCATTTTACAGCACTGTTTAGACAACGCGGTAGTGCTCACCAAGTTCGTTATTTTTAAATAACTACTACCTAAATATGTCTCCCCGGCTAAGAATCGAACCGGCGCCCTCTGGCTTCGAAGATCAAAGCTCTGTCCACTGCGCCACGGGGGAGACAAAAGTATTTCATTGAAATAAATACATTTTGCTGACAATTACGTCCAGATATGTAAAATTGCTTTTTTAAACATTACCATGAAAATCAGCACAGAAAAATACAGTTCTTTGCTAATTTAAGTAAAATCGTATCTGTTATGATACGAAAGTTAGCAATGTGCCGACTGAACTTTGCACACCTTGTAAAGGGTTTTCATTTGTATTTTGCTACCTAGTTTTAACTCTAACCAAAAAGGACAGAAATTATTGATTATATTTTGAGCATAAAAAACAAATAAACATCAAATACTTATAAAAAATGAAGAATTAAACATTTTTTAAATGGGACACCACGTATAATATGTCACCCATAAAAAGGTGTTTTAAAAAGGTTTATAAAAATCTATTTGATATATATCTATCTTTTATATTTTTGGAAATATGGCCACTAAAATTTGGGTAAAATTTACATTTACATCTACCGTCTCACCTTTCACCATTTCGAAAACTTATAAAGATAGATATATTAAATATGTTATTTTTGTAAAGCTTTTCAAAAGGCCTTTTAATGTTGATATAATATACAGAGTGTTCTTTTAAAAAAATACGTTCCCATTTTCCTTTACTTTTAGATGTTCATTTGTTTCCTTTTTTATGCTCAAAAGATGATAGATGAAAAAGTATGAAACTTTTATACAGGACGTTTTTTCTTTCTTTCTTGGTACCTAATAGTTAAAAGTGTTAAAATATAAATGAAAACCCTGTACACGTATAAATACCGTCTAATATAAACTACAACCGGCGGAATATAAAAAAATAAGCCAAAAATAAACTTCCTAGTATTCCATGTCACGTATTCTAAATTGTTAAAATATTTAAATTTACCATGACGTTGACCTCGAAATTACCATCATTATTAGAAGGAAACGAAAAGATACAGGCAGTTGTCTAGACCCGTGGTTTCTAACAAAAAGCGAGTCTAATTCTATTTAGCTCGTTCACCTTTATCGTTTATATTCTGGTTTGATCTACTAAACTAATTTTCACTTTCGTTTTGTTTTTGCGATGGTATATTGTCTAGACCGCTCGTATTACGGTACTGATGTCACAAAAAAATGAAGTTGTAATATTAGAAGTGTTTTCATTTTCTTTATTTATTTCATTTACACAACGTTTCAGGCTAAACTGTCTCTGTCCGTTTTGAAGTGTAAACTAGTGTACACACTTAAAAAGGGAGAAAAATAGTACCGGCTTAAACGTTATGTAAATAAATTAAATAAACACAATGGAAGTCCGAAATTATAACATTATTACCAAATCATTGTCTATCACACTCAGACAATTTTTTTAAAGAATACCCGCAGCGGGACTCCGTGCTCTATAGAATTCCACACCTCGCTTTCTATCGTAGATTTCTACTCAAGAAGTCAATTATTGCGCTTTTTGGTACTCTGTGTCACAATAGACTAAACATCGGAAATGTTCGTGAAATGTCTATATGTGTACTAATACTTCTCCGTTTAACTGTCCAAGATGAAAAAGGACACACATACAGCTATTGCGAATTATCATGCGGTATTAACGTAAGCACTATTATGACAGTTAAGATTATCGCGATTCGATTTTTACCGTCGCTGGTGGTAATAACGTTACCGCATGGAGTAATTTGCGGGCTGATAACGCCGCGTGCTATTTAAAATAGCGAATAGAATTGCCATGCGCACAATATTTTTCTTTGTTTATTTTTTAAGGTTATATTATTTATTTCGACGATTTCTACAAATATTTTTATAATAGAGCCACAGAGTAAAGTTAAACTACTAATCTTTGATAAAGTCTTGCTTTTTATTTTGGATAAATGTTGCAGCGGAAAAGAAACGAAAAGGTTAAGATTGTCGGCCGACAATGACCTGGCTTTCTGAAAGAATGTCTTAGTCAAAATTCATCTGGAAAAGTGGGAAAATTTACAGTAAAATGTGTTTGAAATAACGGGAAAACTTTAGTATTCAGCATTAAAGGATCATTTGCTTTTTAATTTTGTAAATTCGCAGACAGGTGTAATTAACCGTTCGTAATACGGCGTCTTCCATATCTCTAAAAACAAACACCAAATACCGTATGCGGTATTTAAATAGCGCCTTACGTAAATAACGAACAGTTTTTAATTATTGTTTTTAACATGGAACAAAAAAGGATTAGGTTTTTAATCAATTTTTATTTTCTTTTACTCTTTGTAGTCAATTTTGCACTATGGCATTAGCAGTAGCAGTTATTATGTCTATCGGATACTCCCTCCTCTTATAAAATTAATTTTTTCTGAAGATTAACTTAACCTTTTGTTCAAATAAATACCTATCAATGTTTCCTACTGTGAATAAATTAAATCAGTAAAGCAAAAATATTTAACCAATTTATCTAAATTAAAAAATTCAATACCGAATTAGCTTTGTATATAAAAATTGTGAATCTTTGCAAAAATCAAGGTCACATTGGTTGGACAGTAAACACATGACGAGAACTAAAATTATATTTTTTTATTATTGTAAATAACAATAAAATAAATTTTTGCATTCTAATAACACAAAAACAACCAAAAAAGAAATATATAAACTATAGCAAACTAGCGGACACATAAATTTATTTTAGGGTTATGTACGACTTTTTTAAAAATTTGGTAGATTCGACACGTTTAGAGGCCTCGCTAAAAGGCGACCAATTAAATCGACTTCAAACGTGTTTTCTTGTACACACAGTGCGAGTGAGGTAGAATAAAGTCGATTTGTAGAATACTACAGTACACGGAGTCCCGCTGCAGGTCTGGCATGACGCGCTTCTTAATAAACTTCACTCCTATGGTCTTTCAACTAACCTCTATTCATGGCTTTCTAGTTATCTTTCTGATCGACTGAGATCAGTGAATGTTGATTGCAACTCTTCAAGCTTTAATCAAGTAAATTCTGGAATGCCTCAGGGCTCAGTGCTGGCACCAACATTATTTCTTCTTTACATCAACGACCTTCTCTCGTCCACAACTCATTTCATTTATAGTTTTGCCGACAATGGTACCCTTCATTCCAGTTCTCAGGTTCCTAAATCAATCTTTAAACCTGAATTGAAGAGTAAACGCAAGGCGATGCAGATATCCATTTCACAGGAGCTTGATTTAATATAAGATTGGGTCACCGAAAACCTCGTCCATTTTAATGCATTCAAAACACAATCATGTTCCTTTTCGTGACAAAAGTCATCAAATACACATTCTTTACTTATGAGCGGCCAAGTTTTGTAAAGCAAAGACACCTTAAATTTCGTGGGCGTCACATTGGAGAATAACCTTAACTGGCATAAACACATTGTATCTATAGCCAAGGCAGCTTTAAAAAAGCTTGGATTTCTCTTTTAAGCCAAAAATATTTTCCCCTTACTTATACACTTTGTATGTGTCCCAAATTCGACCCCCTTTGGAATATTGTACTCATATCTGGGGCATGGCGTTCCCCACAACACTTAGCATTTTTAATTCCATTCAAAGAGGAGCTGTTAAAATACTTCTGTGAGTTTTTGGTCAGTATTAGGGGTTCTGGGTTTAAAATACCGTTTTTAAATCAAAATTTTCATATACTTGCTTTGTATCATAGATATCTCACATTTAGATACACAGAGCCTATATAGTTGCCTTTTGCGGATTTTTACGACCTCGCGCAGTATACAAACTCGAGGCCCACCGGAAGGTTTTGGTACATGCGCATTAAAAAGTCATGTTCAGTATGGACTTAAATCTTTTTGAATCTTTAATTAATTTAAAAATCTTTAAATCTCATGTGTTAAGAAAAATATTTGTAATATATAGTTGTAATAAATATAAAAATTTATATTATTTTACATTTCTTTACGAATATAAATTAGGTAGTGATATAAAAAAATATCATGGACACGATACGTCAACAATGAATAGGGACAAACATTTGCTAAATAATCTTTGAAGAAAAGGTAAACGGATTACCTGGGTCACGTTGTCAGAAATAATAATTTAATATTGTAAGTGTAATGTCACTTGATAAAAAAAGGATATGACCCAGATTCTGTGATGTATTTGAGACTAATAAACACGAATGCGTGATCAGGAAAGTCACAATTTTTTTATAATCTTAAAAAACTTTGGGTATGTTTTATTCTTAGTTAATAGACAGGGGCATGCGGGTCGAAGGCAACAATGTTTTTCTTCAGTTCTGCAGTTTTTTAGCAATTTATTTAAGAATGAAAAAGTGATAGTGACTCAGACATGCAAAAAACGTTTTTTATTCTTCTGAACTTAAATCAAGGGTAAATTTTGCTTTAGCATCCACCAATATATAGTACTTTGCAAAAAGCGTTAAAAAATTTCTGATTTCATATTCCGATATTTTAAGGTTAGATTTAAGCATATATCACATATCTGGGTCCTATACTTTTGTTTCATTTTGTAGAATGGTGTAAGTCGAGGCCAGGTAAAGGAGACAAAAAGGAATGGACCAAAAAACAATTTCGTGGTTTCGCAATAACAGAGCAGGAGAATGCCCGTACAACAACTTCTAAGAATGGCATAAAAAACATTTTAAAAAATTGGCCGCTAACCTATAGTGATAAAAAGCTCTTAAAAAAGAGTAAATAGAGTAATGTTCGTTCCCGTACTCCTCCGAAACGGCTTGACCGATTCTCATGAAATTTTGTGAGCATATTGAGTAGGTCTGAGAATCGGCCAACATCTATTTTTCATACCCCTTAGTGATAAGGGTTGTCCACCCTTAACATTTTTTTTATTTTCAGGCTAGAAATTACTTAAAAATTATTTATATGGCAAAACAACGTTTGCCGGGTCAGAGCTAGTAAATAATATAAAATTCAGCTAGAGAAAAATTGGACATATCATTACACATTTAGAGTTCAGAACATATTACAGAGAGGTCTAAAAACAATTTTTAAAATGTTAGTACAATAAATAACGTAAACGCTTTTGTCAATATTATAAGAATATTTAAAAAAATACTTATTAATTATTGAAAACTGTCAGAGTAGCAAATCAGGTGATAACATTTCAATAATTCAGTTACATTGTTAAAACTTATTTAATACATTTACTTGATATACTTACTTATTTTACCTTCTTTTAGTCAGCCCTGGATCTTTATTTTTGTAACGAGGGGCAAAACTTGCCGTATGCCGCTCTGCCCGACCTTTTAATTGAGAAAAATTTAGAGAGCGAAAAAAAATTGATTATTTTTAAATACCTATTTATAATAACAAATTAAAAAACGACCAAAAAAAGGTCTTTTCTCTTACAATCGCCACTTTCGTATACATTCCATGATTCAATTTGCCGCCCTTGAAGGTGTCACCCGTGGCAGACACCACCATTTGCCCTCCACCCCTCCTGGATCCGCTTTTAATACTTTTTTTCTTAAATACGGCAGTAGGGAGAGATGGCGGTTTGATCGGCCTGTCCTCGGAGAGCTTATTATCTCAAAATCTCTGACGTCATTCGAAATTTAGGAATCTTGCGCAACGCGTTGTTTAGGGCGTGGTCCCTACTATCTGTCAAACCATAAGTGTCATCTGTCACCTGTCAAATGTCACCTGTCACCTGTCATATGTCAAAAATCACGTGGCTAGGAAAATGGCTGCCATGCGTAGGATACTTGCGCTATGGTCATAAATTGATTTGCGCAAACGCGAAAATTCTAAGTCATACCGTTCGGGCGCTATCGACTAAAATCGTTATTTAACCTTGATGATGAGTCATCGGCGCGCGGTTTAAATTTTTTAAATATAGTGTAACGTCATACCTATCGAATAGCGAAAACCGCATGACTCCATCTTTAGCCATAAGGGCGCTACAGCTGTTTAAAATATGGCGAGAGACACCAACCAGTGATTAGGACGGTAACCCTATAGCAAAATTAACCATAGCGGCCTTATTATTAAACTTAGAATAATGAAACTTGAACAAAGAATAGTTGCTAACGGCAAATAACTTCAAGGTCAAACTTGTCGCATGATAATCCTAAAATTCTACGACCCCCGGCACCCCCGCGCCCCCTCCGCTTAGGCCGATGGTTTAAGCGGAGGGCGTAACAAACGCCAAAACTGCGTTTACTTTTAATAATTAAGGAAAATGTCTAATGAAAATAGTTTTTAAAATCGAATAAGCATCCAGTGTCTAAAATTTTACGTACATTAAAGATAGGTGGCGGAATAATAAAAATATATACAGGGTGTAACATAAGTCATGACTTTAATTTTAAGAGATGATTCCTTGTAATTCTTCAAGTAAACAAGTTTATATAAACCTATGTCCGGAGATGCTTTGTTTTCGAGATACAGAGCGGTAAAGTTTTTAAAAACGTCGGTATTTTGTAAATGTCCTAAAAACCTGGCGATTGCTTTGCAGTAAAACCATAAACCCAGAAAAGCAAGCAAGCAAATATCTTAAAAACGCTTCAACTGATTTGGATGAAATTTTGTACCCACACTCATTTAATGTAATAAGGCGCCTGTAAAGCTCCACCTAATTAAGATTATTGGTTCCAAAAAAAGATCTTTATAAAGATTTTTATCTTTTACTCTGATTAATCAAATAAAAATGCAACTTTATATATTTTTTTTGAATTTTTGCTGTGTTTTTGTTAAAAAAATAAAGCCACTTTAAGTAATACTAATAAGTATTTATAAACAGCATAAAATTAAATCCAAAATTAAAAATAAACAATTTTGACCTAACTAAATAGGGATAATGACGATTTTAGATCAAATATATCATTGCTTATTAATTTGAAGCCAAAACTTCTTTATTTTTTATTTTGGTTTTTTACAATGTTATCTATGGGTACTTTTTAAAAGAAATTAGAGTGGAATAATTTTTTTTTCGAAAACGAAGCTAGATACAAAGAAAATTTAAGAGACTAATAAGTTGCATTTTCAATTACTAAATAGAAAAAAATATAAGCCTTTTTGGTAAAAGACAGTGGCGTACTTTTTTCTTAATAATAATAGCTGTGGTGCCCACTGAGACGCCACTGGACCCAATAATTCTTATCTAGGTAGAGCTTTACATGCGCCCTATTAAATTATATAAGTGAACTAACTAATCTATCTCTAAATGAGTTGAACCGTGTTTAAGACATTTAAAAAATACCCACTTTTTTTTAAAACTTTAACTCGCCGTATCTTGAAAACAAAGCGTCTCCGGACATATGTTTATATGAAGTCTTTTCCTAAAAGTACAAGGAATCATCCCTTTAAATTATCACTTATGTTACACCCCGTATATAGAGGGTGTCTGGGAAAATAAATTCGTGTAAATGATAGGAAAGATAGTTAAGCCAAAATCATGTTAGTACCTACTTCATATTTTTAAAAATATATATCTCGCCTCGTTCGCGAGGTATTAACATATAAAGTTAGAATAAAAAATAACTTTTGATCCATTGCTATAGTATCAATGATATTAAGATAACTAAATTACTCGATACTTAAGCTTCTTTTCATAGCTAAACAGCTATTCAGCAATTCAAAATTATACAGGAAAAGACATTTTTACTGTATTCATTTTTGACAGAGGTGTCAAATTTGACATTTAACTTTTACCACTTGATTCTTTTACATCCCTTTTTACAAGATTTTATAGGCCAGTTAACAAAAAACTTTTCTTAACTTTTTTGAAAGCAACAATTATTAATAACAAATGGGGTTTTGCATATAACGCCTTAATTACGTTTGGCTTTTGTTATATTTCTTAACATCTTATTTCTCAATCACCCCAACATTTGCTTATACTTTAGATCCTTTTCGTAGCATATTTTATAAATGTTTCCATTACTTAAGCATTAAACTCCTAAACTCTTTTCAAATGCAAATGTTCCTTTGCGATCAGAAACATCTGTTCTGAAAATATATATGTTTATACTCTCCCTAAAAGGGTGAAAAGTAAAAACTGAGTGCCTTAAGACATAAATAATGTTTTATTCCGGTATTTCGAAAAAAATATAGCTTTAGCATGTACAATAGACTGATTTAAAAAAAAATACCATTTTTTTCCTAATTATATTAAAAAAATTTCAAAATAATATAAAAAAGATCCTGTAAAAGCCACAGCCTTTAATACTATAATAATAAAAAGGAATAAGAATAAAAAAGGGCCCTCGCTTGCTTTTTAATTTACCACTCCTCAAATTTTAAAGAGGAAAAAAAAGATACTCACCTCCTTTTTTAACACGCTTTTATTAACTTGGGTTGTAACTATCTGGCTATGTTTGTAACGGAATCTTTGAGCCTAATTTTAACCAACTTCCAGCTATTCGATTTCTTTGAAACTTTGCACACGTATTAAGGACCCATGACAATGCAATAATCTGCAAACAGTATCCCGTTATCCTGCTTTAGATCGGCAGGAAAAAGAAATTCCATTATATTATAAAAACAAAACATGGGTTGCCATCTGTTGGCAAAATTCCAAACTTTGCTACTCAATGGCGAAAAATTTTTTAGTGGGTTGCCATCTGTTGGCAACATTCCAAACTTTGCTACTCTTGTTCACTAAAAAATTTTTTCGCCATTTTGTCAAGAGTAGCAAAGTTAATTGATATAACGAACTAAAAATGAAAAATAATTAATAGTTTAAAAAACTAAAAAACACGCTTTTATATGCAACCGAACTAAAAATTAGAAAATAATTTTTCATTAAAAAAATATTGTCATTTCATAGTAAAAAGCGTGGGGTGCTTAATATATTAAATGTTATAATTATTATATTTGCCAATATCTATGATGGAAAAGTTATGAAAAAATAGTAAAATGCACCCCACGCTTTTTACTATGAAATGACAATATTTTTTTTAATGAAAAATTATTTTCTAATTTTTAGTTCGGTTGCATATAAAAGCGTGTTTTTTAGTTTTTTTAAACTATTAATTATTTGGTATTCCAATCATAAAAATTTTGGTATTTGAATAGTGCTATCCACATGTCGGTAGTCTAATACTCAGTACGCTGTATTCGAATACTTAAAAACGTATTCGTCGAATACTTTAAAAGTATTCGGATACAGAATCCCGAATACAGATCAGAAAGTATTCTGCCGGATACCAAACACACAAATGTATTCGAATACTATTTGAATACCGGCCCAATGTATTCTAAATACTATTTAGATTTAGAATACTGAGTATTCGAATACGACCTAACTCTGTCCCGCATGATACTTACATTTTAATTTCCCATAATATGATTAACAGGAAGAAGCTTATTTTTTTGAGTTCATCAGAATTTTATAACTCTCTATTGGTTTATAAAAAGGCTGAACCAAATTATTCTCTTGTATAAAATAGAACGATCTACAAAAAGTTTTTGATAAACAGACGCGTTTTGAAGTTTTTTAACTTTAAAATATAATATTATTTCCTTATTTTTTTCAAAATTTTTTGACGAAACTATCACGTTTATCGAACAATCTTTTTATAATTTTTCTAATTTTTTGTATCCTAAAATTTTTTTGGCTTTACAGATTCTTTTATTGGTAATTGATAAGCCTGCGGCAACTCCCATTAAGTATAACGAAATTTAATTACGGGGTTTTTTGGGTTCTGATTACAAATCTAAAAAAAATTTTTGGCGGAAACGTTTGGTTCTTGAGATATCCATTTTAAAAGTTAAAATTTAAACTAATCCTATTTTCACCTTTTAAAACCCCGTTTTTCTACATATTTTACATTATTTTTCAAAGTAAAGCTACGCAATTTAATGCGTAGCTTTACTTTGAATCATTTTAATCCCAGTGTGTCATAAGTCTATGTATATGTATGGTTGCAGCATTATTAAGGTGATCCTTTACAATTTAATTGAAAAATAGTCTAAAATAAATTTAAAAAATGGGTTTTTTTAAGAATGAAAATCAAATATTATGTAGCTGAAAATCAAGAATTGTGTACAAAATGAAGGAGGAATATAGTGAAAATAGGAGTAGTTTAAATTTAAAATTTGATGATGGATATCTCGGGAATGAAACGTTTTTGTCAATTAATTATTTTAAATTCGTAATCAGCGCCTCAAAAAACCCATGTATACCAACATTCGTCAAAATCAGAGTTGCCGCAGGTTTCTAGCAAATTACCCTTTTATTTAACTCTCAAATTTCTAATACTATTTTAATTTTTCAGTAAATTCAAATTATTATTAACCAGAACCCACAATTAACAATTCCAACTTTATAAGTCTCTTTAATTTTTGTCTTGTATTTCTGCTGGGTTTTTTAAACATGATGTCATTAGATTTTTATGAGTCAAAAGACGTCACTTCAACGACGTCAAAAACACGTCGGTAAAATGACGTTAAAATGACGTCCTAATTTTGATCTGATGACGTCATAATGACAGCTTGCTGCTTGGGCGTAAGTAACAAAAAAGCTACCTAGGTATTTTACAATGAGTCTGAGCCGCCAAATCCGGAAATTTATGTACCTAGGTAGTCTTGTAACAATGCAAACCGATTTACAACGTAATAATATATATATATTAAGTTTACCTAATAACATAACGACACCGTTATCTTTATTACTACGCTATCTGTACAAACATAATATGACATCATATAAAATTCATTATCAAATAAAACGCTCATTCTTAAAGTACATTGACCCTGGTATGAGTTTAAGTGTTTAAGGAACAAAGATGTCAAGAGACGAGGTGGCCGAGTGGTTAAGGCGTTGGACTGCTAATCCAATGGGCTCTGCCCGCGTGGGTTCGAATCCCATCCTCGTCGATATCCTTTTTTTTATTATTATTTAAATCCTAAAAATACATTAATTGTAAAATATTAATATAAATTTCCAACAATTTGTTTATTTATCAACACTTAAACGGTAAATGTATAATGTGAGTTTTAATTATTTTATCTAAGGATAAAATAATTAAATCCCACATTACACATTTGTTTAATAACTTAAACAAACTAAATTTAAAAAAATAATTTTATTAAATAAGGGTGTATTTGAGGAGTACCCTTTAAAAGGATATATTTAATTTTTATTTTTGTTTGTCATTCTTGTTTAATCATATTTTGTTATATTAAGATGTTAAATTCTCTTACCTTAGACTAAATTATTAGTTTCATTTGTCTTTCATATTTCATTGTGTCAGTATAAGGAAAGGAATTTGTGTTTTTTATTATAAAAAATAAACTTAATAATAATAACTTCATTCGTCGACAAAAAGGCCTGCGCTGCGCCACTGCCTTAATATGCATTATAAATTATGCTACCCAAGTTTTTTTGTAAACTTTATACACTCTAATTGAGACAACACAATAATTGGGGCATTAACGACCACATGTGAAAATAGTAAATAGCACACTGTTTTCATGCATAGAAAATGCCTTATATCACACTAGTGTTGCAAAGTACTTTACAACACTAGTGTTGCAAAGTATAATATAAAGCTGTCATCGCTGTCATTGTTATTTAAAATAAATTTGAGTTATCAGGCTGTTAATGGATTTACATTGAAAAGCCATGCAATATTTTTTTAATGAGGACCTTTTTTAATTCTTAAATGATAAAAAGCGACTAGGTAGGTGATTTTTGATATAAAAATATTGTTAAACAGTATAATATATCGCAGTAAGGAAAAGTATATATCACCCTAGTGATGCAAAGTTTTCAATTGTTTTCTTATTTTTTCCGTGAAGACAAACAACTTTATTGTTTTTTTGGTGAATAACTTGTGGTCGTAGGAAAATAGTGTACATTACTTGTGTGAAAATCACTTTCTTACACGCGTGGTTTGTCGCACTCGGCTGACGCCTCGTGCAACAATATTCCCACTCGTGTGAAATAAGTCATTTTCCACCCTTGACAAAAATAGCCTATATCATAGTTGATCTTTCCCCGTAGAGGGGCCAACGTGGACTTGACGAGTCTGTCATGCAAAATGGTAGGCGGGGATAAATCTTATTGGAGTAATTCGAATTTAACGTAGTGAGATTGGTTGGAGATTTTAAGGCGGGATAAAAACTATTTAGCTTTCTTCAGAACGCATGCACCTGCGTAGTATTTGACAGTGTCGTCACATATTTATTTTTATTATTTATTACTTTATGTTTTAGGTGCCCAATTTGGCTTTTGATAAACGTTTTTATTTACTGTGTAAAGTAAATTAGTTTGTGTGTGTGTTTGTTTTTAAGTTTATAATTATTATTGGACAATTCTACTTTTTAATTTAAAAATAAAATAGCATTTTGGCGGCCATTAAAAAAAACAATAAAAGAAGACAATAGTTCAATTAAACTAAATTATATAAAATCATTGATTGGACGTATGTCTCAATTTCTACAAATTGTGCAAATCATAAGCGTACGTTAAAGTAATTTTTAAGAAAACAAAATAAAAAAACAACACAATAACCCCATTAAACCAGATTTATTGCAGTAATTGGTTGAGCGAAAATTTTAGTTCAGGCAGATTATGAAAGCCGTAAGCGTAGCTTAACAAGGGGACCAAAACTGAAAAAAAATATTTAAAACATGATTACCAAATTGGTACACGGCAAAGGTTGCAATTTTAAAAAATACGAAGAAGTTTTAGTTTTATATGCACTCATTATTATTCTTTAACATAGCCCAATATCAAATTTGTATTTTTATTAGGTATTATTTATTAGCTGCCTTTACACTATATTTATGGTTACCCGGTAAAAGATAAAAAATTATTTTAAAAGAATTGATACGGGCGCCAAGGAGTTTATTCGTCACGTTATATACGACTTTTACCAGGACAACTAAGTACCAAAGTTCCAACTTTAGGAATGGTTGAGCAGAAACAAAAAGACCATCCTGATTATGAATATAAGTTTATTTGTACTTTAAGGAATATTTTGATAGACTGCGGCTTTAGTTAAAAAAAAATAGATAAGAGAGTGGTTATTATGGAATCTGCAGGTATTGTTTACAAGTTTAGGCAAGATTACCCGCGTAAGATAAAAGAATACCGTGAAGCAAATAGGGGCATACTTTACCTCGACGAAGCCTGGTTTGACACCAATGATGTTTTCCAATATGGCTGGGTGGATAATAGCAATAAGTGCAGTTTTAGGGCTCCATGTTCTAGGAGAAAATGAATTGTAATATAACATGCTGGAACTGAGAACGGCTTTGTACCGAATGCTTTGTTGCTATCCGCTATAAGCATAAAGCCATCTTCGGCGGATTATCATGAAGACATGACGGCCGAACTATTTGAAAAAATGAGAACAGCAACTTTTGCCTAATAATAAACCAAATTTGGTGATAGTAATGGACAACGCATCATACCATTCTCGACAACAAACCAAAATTCCAAAGAACAGCACCAAAGAGAAAGAAGTAATAAAATTTATAAAGAACAAAAATATAGAAATACCAAAAAGAAACACAAAAAACTTGTTTAAAATAAAATTATGTATCCCACGTCAAATAAAAAGAGCAGGAATACTGTGTTTTACCACGAAAATATCCCATCATTATAAATACAAATGACGAATCAAGTTCTGAAAACACTGATAGCGATAATGAAAAGGAAAAAACATTTTTGTAGTAGGTACTCAATAATCTAATAAAATTGTTTTATTAAATTTCAATTTTGGCCTGTTACAAAACTAACATCCTCTCAACTGGCTGTGTATAAACTTTTAACTTTAAATAAAAATCAACATTTTTATAATAGATATGTAAATTAATAATTAATTTAATATAACTGCTGCTATTAAATTTTTATCCCTCCGCCCATGCCTAACAAAGAAGCCGCCTTTTGTCTGCGTGGAATTCGGTTTTTGCTATCTCAATTGTGATTGTATAAAGTTTATTTACATTTATTTCTTGTCCCTGACCTGATTATATTTGGGATTTTACGAAATTTGTAATCCAATGTTAGGAAGCAACAGCTCATTAAGCATTATATACTTCGATCAATTATTATTATGTGAAAATCTGTCCCTTATTTTGTTGGATTAACTTGATAAGCGATGTCCGTAGACCTAAATTAAAAGAAGAAGCTTAATTTTCTTGAAGTTACGTTCAAATTTTTTCTTACGATACTGCTAATTTAATATTCAATTGCTCCACTTCCTCCTACATTTTACAAACGAGACGCACTGCTGAGTTGCGTGCTAGTTTCGGTTTATGTGTGGTCAGACCTTTAAAGGTACGTATCCACCAAAGCAACAATGAGAAACTCTTTTGTTTATGTTGCTAAATGTTCCAAAAACTTGGTCATTGTTATAGCAAGAAAATAAAAATGGTTCTGTGTGATTCGTGTTTCCATTTTAAGTCAATAAGATCAAAGGAAAAGTCTAAACAAGTTGAATCAAATGTAGTTGTTGCTGCGGTGGAGACATTCAATTCTCAAAGTTTCGCGAAGTTTAGACTTCCATGGCAATGTGTAAACGTGAAGAACAATAAACAAAACTAAAACTGTTACTAAATGTTGCTTTGTGTCCCAAAAGCCTTGACCATAACTTTTAGAGAACCGAGAACCCTATGGCGATAACTATGGATATGCCTACCAATCAAAAATTCCATTTGATTAAAATAAAATACCTAATTCGCCAAATAATTAAGACTAATCAGTGTCATCATCTAAAAGTCCTTTGGCAAGTGTTGAAATGGACTTCATGATTAGAACACTTTTAAAACCTATTAGGGGGATTCCTTTTGACGAAACCCACCTAGTCCGATACCCAAAACGTGTGATTGAGCCTTATGATTTTATGACAGTAACCCTTACCATGTTTGGCAAAATGTTTAATAATTGCGTGTAAAACATTGTGGTAAACTTGTCCGACAAAAAACGTGACGCATTCGCCCCGTCCGAACACCCAAAACTTTTGACATTGACAGGCTGACTTAAAGCGCCGCTTCCATATATGGCGGTATGAATATTCGTAGTAGACCCGTCAAAAGAAACTTTCTTAAAAGGTCTTAATAGTGTTCTTATCATGAAGTCCATTTAATTACTGGCCCAGGGACTATAAGAAAATTGCTTTTATTATAACAAGGAATGATAATGATAAAAATTATACTTTTAAAACTAATTTTAAATTATCATCTACAAAAAAAAGTTTTTTAAGAACGTAATTTAAACTTTAATAATTATTTTACCAGTCACTGTCATAAGCCGTTCGACGTTCGATAAAAGTTTGTAATGGCCCCAATTTACAGGGCAAAACTTTTAATTTATAATTTTTTTGCCAAAGCTTTAATCTAAACTTTCCTAATTTCAACTTCAAATTTTAATATGTCTTGAAAGTCTAAGCGGGTAATAGTTAAATTAGCACTACCAAGTAGCGATGGTTATTAATATTTTAAGAGATTGCATAGAAGAAGCAATTATTATTTGTGCTTTTTACTTTATAAAGGGTAATCAGATGCTTATAAAATAAATTATTTAAAGGTATAATTTGATTAATTGATAACTGATTAACAAAATCGCCTTGGCCACAAATGTGCTAAATTAATTCAAAAAATCAGTAATCATGGATACTTTTTTGGTTTAAAAAAGTAGTTAGATTAATAATTTGCCAGATTTTTTGTGATTGTTTAAAAAGTAATTAAAAATATATAATTATAATCATAAAAGATAATAATTGTACGTCGTTGGCCCGACGTATAAACAAAATAGAAATAGCCATCTTATACGGTGTGTCCACGATTGGAGTTAGCTACACCTGGATTTCTTGATATTTTTGTATTAAAACTTAAGAAACGTTAGTTTTTATGAAATTTTAGGTTTTATATGAAATGAAAAAAGCTATAATAAAATCGCCATATGTATGTATATACAGACGTGGATGGAGTTTAAAAGTGGACAAATAAAAAAAATATCTTTTTTGAGAAAAAAGTTATTCCGGATAAAAATTTAAAAGTTTTGAAAAGAAAATGTTGATTTTAGAAACAGGATTTACAAAACCTTGAAAAACACGATTTTTCTTCAAGAGTACACTACCTAATCAAGACATTTTTTTTTAATAAATTCCAAGATTTGGCAAAAATCGCATTTGTTTTAAGCTGAAGAATTGTGTTGTGTATTAATTTGGGAAAGAGCAAGTGTTTGAAAAGCAAGTTATGAAATTTTTTGGTCTATTCTATTATTAAAATTTAAAATGAATAATTTTTAATAACGCCAAATTTTTTAAATCGTAACAGGAATCAAAAAGTTGTTAGTCTTTTTAAGTGAAAACATTTTTATTGCAAATTTGTTCGCGGTAAAACCTTTCTTCTCTCCTCTCCCCCCACCCCTCCATAAAAAGTTATAAAAACGTCCGAGATTTCCACTACATTGAAAAGAAAATTAAAGTCTTATTTAACCCCAAGTTTTTCTAGAAAAGGGGCTATTAACATATAGTTGTATGCAAAAGTATTTTTATAATTTTTGATATCCCCTTGGTTAGCACTACATTGTATACAAAGCGATCCTAATGTAGTTTTGTTCTGATTAGCTAACTTCAAGTAAATTAAATAATTCTTTTAACTTTAAACCTTTTATAGCTAAAAAAATACATCACCACTTAAGTAAATGGTTATTACCAACCCAAAATATCGTTAAATTAATTAGCTGTCATTTTAGCTTTTTATTTATGGTGTCATTAAGACTCTAACATAATTTTCGTAAATGGAATTGACATAAATTAAAACCCAAATCACTTTAGTATCCCTAAAAGAGTAGCTATTAAATTAAGCAAAAATTAAAATATAAACTGAACCTAATTTAAAAGATAATTAGTTTGTAAGTTGAAAAAAAAGTAGGAAAAATGTGATTCATAACTTTTCTTACCAATACAAAGATAGGTACACTTTAGGCAAAGTTTGTAAGTAAATTATCTAAAAGCATAAATAAGAAAAGTAATGTAAGACAAACCTATTTGAACTGGGTAGTCCATAAAAAGTATATTAAATAAAATCGTATTTTTAACCCTTCCGACTTCTTTACGCTTAAGTTATATAGACTCGGTTACATTTTTTTAACAGAGAATTTCTAATAAGACCAAATACAAATTTGTGGTTCGATGGTTTTTCATATGGTCGGCTGTTCCAATAGAAATTAAATGTATTACTTATTTCGACTTATTTTGCTTTTTCATTTGATTTTGATGATATGTGCAGTTTGAGGTTTTTGCAAACAAAAAAAACTATGATTAAATCATACACAGTTTTAATATCAAAAGATATATAAAAATTGCCTTTTAAGTAACTTAAAATTAATATAAAACTAGGACTATTTTTTAAATACATACTACATCGGAAGTTCTAAACAAATGAGAAACTTTTTATTATTAATTTTACGAAAAGAAGTTATTCTTTATAAAAAGTCCTGCTTAATGAGATAATACATTTCCATAAAAATATTTGAAAGTTGGATGTACAGGGTGGCTTAAAAATGACTTGTTGCCAAATTAAAATAAGGGTCATTTCCTAACTACGGTACTAAACTTTAAAGGGTGATTTCTTATGTCATTTTATGAAGAAAAGTTCCTATACACATATGTCCGGAGTTGCTTCGTTTCTGAGATACAGGGCAATAATTATTTTATTTAAGGTTTGTTTGTTTTTAAATATCCTAAATATGAAGCCAGATAAGTACAAAAAAAATGTACCTTACTAAAAATTTTATTTTTAGTTGTTTAAAAAAAAATATATAAAAACTACATAAAACGCCAGTGGCGTACAGTGGGCACAACGGCCAGTATTATTGAGAGAAATATGTACGCCACTGGCTTTTTATGTAGCTTTTATATTTTTTTCCTTTAAAGCAACGTAAAGCTTCGTATTTAATATATTTAAAAACGAACGGACCTTTAAAAATAATTAACGCCCTGTATCTCAGAAACGAAGCAACCCCGGACATATGTGTATAGGAACTTTTCTTCATAAAATGACATAAGAAATCACCCTTTAAAGTTTGGTACCGTAGTTAGGAAATATCCCTTATTTTAAATTGGAAACAAGTCATTTTTAAGCCACCCTATCACATCTAACCTTCAAATATTTTTGTGGAAATGTATTTTCTCATCAAGCGGGACTTTTTATAAAGAGACACTTTTTTCGTAAAATTAATAATAAAAAAGTTTTCCATTTGTTAAGAACTCTGAAGACACGCTGTATACATATAAATACTCCATTAAGAGCCGCTAACTTACAATGTCGAATTAATTCTTGGTTTACTATACTATACTACTCTAGAAACAAACCATATTTAATAAAAATCAAAACTTTAATCGAGGAGAAACCTAACATATCACGTTAGTAACATATTTTTTTGCTAGGACTTTAACCATTTGTGCTTTAACCCTTAGGTTAAAATTGGCACGACATTGTAAAAGCGGTTTTAAATGCATTTGTCAAGGTAAAGTTTTTTGTTTGACTAGCTTAGAATTATTGTGAAATCAACCCAAATACCAAAAATTTTTTATCAAATTTAGGTGTTTATGTATGTCTAAGCTCTACTTTTATGTTGATTAAGATTATGATAACATATTTTTATTTTAAAAACGATTATTTTGATTTTAAATAAGTATCCCTCAAAGTTAAGAATAAGGAGAATGCATTAAGGTTTGACCACACATAATAAAAACGAGCCCGCAGCCGTGCGTTGCGCTCGTAAAAAAGTAGGGGAAAGCGGTGAAAAAATTTCTGTATTTAATAAATTTGCAGTAATTTAAGTCTATCATACTTTATACTATGCTTTAAATTACATCCGATCGTAAAATTAACCTTTACAAATATGGTAACACAGTATTACCTATACTTCACTTCAAGTTTGGATAAAAAGAAACATAGATAAGTGCATACATAAAACAATAGACTCAGCTTGACAAAAATGTTGTTTTTTTTTTGAGGACATAAAAAGTGCTTTTAAATTTTTCCGAATTAGGCTTTCCTCTATCATTTCCAATCCGAGCTTGGTGCGGCCTTGGTGCGGTTATGTGTGGCCAGACCTTTAGTCTTAGTCTAAAGCTATGCATGTCATGTGACCAGGGAACATGCATTTATGTCTATCAATTTTGCTCATTTGACTTCTCGAAAAATATGTATAATGTAAACTATATTTACATTTATACAACATTACAAGGGGTGTTCCAAAACAAATGCGCAAAGAGTGCGAAAACTTAAGGAGGGGACACATGAATTTTTTTAATTTGTGGAAGCGGTGGACAAAGATAACCTTGGAGCCGTCCCCAGGGCCGTTCCTGGGGTAACTAGCGCCGTGGTGTCAAAAATTATTGGCCGACCCTACGTGAAAATGTAAAATTGAGGTATACCAATTTATACATAATACTGAGTCCTTGCACCACCCGGTAGGCACGGCCTGGTATCAATTTTGCTCATTTGACTTCTAAAAAATATGTATAATGTAAACTATATTTAGACTAACAACATTACAGGGGTGTTCCAAAACAAATGCGAAAGAGTGCGAAAACTAAAGGAGGGGATTTTGTGTTCAAAATAAATTGCTGTTTAGATGTTTGGTCAAAAAACAACCATAAGGGCATTATGCGAAAAGAGAAAGTAACAAATAAAAAAATAGTAAAAATCCTATTTTGATAAAAACACATGTATTTATTTTTTTATTTGTGGAAGCGGTGGCAAAGATAACCTTGAGCCGTCCCCAGGGCCGTTCCTGGGATAACTTGCGCCGTGGTGTCAAGAATTATTGGCCGACCCTACGTGAAAATGTAAATTGAGGTATACCAATTTATACATAATACTGAGTCCTTGCACCGCCCGGTAGGCACGGCCTGGTCGTCCCACCTTCTAAAATCTAAAACGTTCTTAGTTTTTAAAAGAAAGGACCGAGAGTATATGAGTCAGGTTCACATTTTTTGACATATCAGTAATAATTTTAAATGTCAATGCTTGTGTGGGCTACGCTCTTATGGATATCATTTTAAAGTCCCTGACGAGTAATTTATGACCCTAGAATATAAGGTCAATATATTGACCTACTACAAAACTAATGAAGTAAGATGTAAGTAATATGATATTATTTAAAAATATTTTAAATATCTTCTTAAAGGTGTTATTGGTGATAATATGCAGGGAAGGACAAAATAGTATATTGTGCAACAAGTTTTGAAACAGATTCTGCACACAAGTATGACGTTTGTGCACGAGCCGCAGACGCGTGCTACAAGACATACGATGTGCAAAGAGTCAGTTTTAAACGAGTTGCACACGATACTTTTCTTTGACAGCAGAAAATGAGGATTAATATGTGATTTTTATTATTTTTATATTTTTAACATTTGACAGGACTGTGCAAAAATACGCCGTGAGAAATGATGTCACACGCTTATGTCAAAACTAAATGACAGAAAATAAAATATTTTTGACTGCTTGACACCAACGAGGTTGACATCATACATCATATGAAATTGGTCATTTTCAGATCCTGTTTGACGTGCGTTTTTAGACCCTTTTTATAGCAGTCGTAGAAAAAGTATATTTTACTGTAAATAAAAACCCCTCTAAAGTATATCACCGTTAAAAGACGTCTTTAAAAAGCTTTAGAAAAATACCACATTTTATATTTCTTTCTTTATTACCTTGGAAAATATGACCATCCAAATTAGGTATACAGGAAACTATTAAAGTACAACCATTTTGCAGTCGGTAAAGGTATTGATTTCATATTATAAGGTTATAATGTACTTTTCAGAAGCCTTAAAATTATGTGTCGCAAGACCGTTTTTCCATTTAATTTTTTTTTGTCAATAAGGCGCCCAGCTGCCACATTAACATTTAAAGTAGTCACTCATATGTCAAATAATAAACACTACAAAATACTTTTTCCAATTTCATTAGAATATACAGCACGGAGAACGGACTTTAGGTCCTCACTGTATTTGATGACGCGTCTATAACTTTAATAAAATTTAAAAAACAAAAAAAATCAGTAGCATAGTAAAACATACGAAATAAGTTAAATATTGATATTTCTGTGTACCTTCAAATATTAAACCTAAAATTAAACGTTCGTTAATAAAATAAAATGCATGAAAATAACCAATACACCTAATTGTAAAATAAAAATGCCTACAATACCAGTGAAACAATGTTTAATAATTTATCCCGTTTACATATTTTTGGCTAGTTTACGAACATCCTGTTAAACAATCATATTTTTGTTTTATGACTACACGTTTTGGGTTATTAAACAGGGCAAAAATGCAGTAAAACTTAAATAATTCATATTTACGTCGCATTTCCATTTATGATAATTGCAACGGGCTCGTAACGAGGCCTTTTAAAAGCTGACGGAAAACTCAATTTTCGATGGTTCATGCTAAAGCTTTCCATGTTCAAAACGCATTGTTTAATTTAAAATAATACGGCGATTCCATGTTTTAACTTGGCTTTTTACTTCGCTTTTTTTTCACTAGAAAGCAGTTATTCCAAAAGAAAAACAGGATGGTCTTAAAGTTGAGTCGTTTATTTTAACAGCTTATACACCCAAAGAAGAATTTATTTATTAAAAATTACTTTTGTAAAAGTTGCAAAATAAAGAAGTTATTAAAAAAAAACTTTAATAAAAAAAAATTATCAATTATTAACACCCGCAATTTTATGTTTACCCTACTTACCCTATGCTTTTTATGTTCATATACAAAATAAGTTCTTGAAATGAAAGGCGGTATTAAGGAAATAAAGTATTCCTAATTGAAAACAGGGGAGGGCGTGCGCATTTTTTGCTTCTCAAAAATATTTAACAGGAAATAAAAGTAATGTGGAATAAACAAATAAAGTGTTATAAAGGATAACCACGTGGGGACCTTTTTCTTTACTCTTCAAAAATGTTTATACTTCGATTTACATTTTCTTTTAGGGGCGGCCAATAATGTTTTCACCACGGCGCAAGGCACCTTAGAAACGGCCCTGCAAATTATAGTGAGGAAAAAAGATAAAGAAGATTGAATTTTGAGAGGAGAGGGAGAACGACCATTTTTTTGGTCGTTAAAATTTTTTGAACCAGTTAGACCCCTTGCCCATAAAAAAGCTAGATATACGTCCGTGTGAAGCAACACTAGCAAAGAAGTGTTATTTTATAATTAAGAACAGAAAAAATAAAAACTGTTTGGCAAAAATTTTATATTTTTTTATAACTTCGAAACGGCTGAATATTGTTAGGCATTAAAATGAGCAAGTTCGCCCTAATACAACTTCTTCACTTATACATGTAATTTTTTTAAGTTTGTGTGTTATAGGCAACTTATGTAATATATAATAGTTCCGATGCCACTGCTATAAGTAACATCCTATATAAAAACTTTTTATGAATTTTACTATTCTATATATTATCCAATAGCTAAGCAGCAAAATATGTTCTGTAAAAGATTTAGTAAGATAGAAAATAAATTAATAGGACGTATTTGAAATCTTCAGTTACCAAATATACAACTTTAAGGCTCTATAACTCTAAAACTAGAGGCGGTTCGGGCATTGTGTCCATAGAACATTTAATTAGGAAGTTGAAATCTACAACATCACACATACAAAAAGAAGTAAAAGAAGAATTAAGGGAATTTTGATCTGTGGTTTAGATGTTGCGTGTATAAAAACTGGTACATTGCAAAAAATCATATTAAAAAAATCTTGTAAGCACTTTAACATAACGCTTATTTCTATAAAAAAGTGAAAAACTATTAAAAAAGGTTATTTTTATACGTTTTACTTAGTGTACTTAAATGGAGTTCTTAATTTTCTTGATATCAATAAAAAATACATATTTGTTTACCGATCGTAGATAAAATAAATATTAAAATGTATTTTAAAACATGTTGCCAATAGTATTAGACATTACGTCTGTATGTATAAAGTATTATAAGGTAAAAAATTATTTGTTGAAACTTATTTGACTAAAAGTAAATTTATTATTTCCAATGCTTTTTGCTGTATTATATTCTTTATTATTTTTAAGTGTTATTTATTTTATACGGTGTATTAAAAAGTGTTTTTTTTAGTATTAAATAAATAATTATGTATTTAATCATTAACTAAACAAAAGGCAAATATTGTTTTAATTTATTTTTTATTTAATTAATTAAATATTCCCAACTAACAAAGCAACTCTTAAAATATGCATAACATTTTCATTATTTAATTAGCGGTTTTAAACGTCTCAATATTAAGAAAACTTTGCAAAGTTTTCAATCCAAGAAAAGTTTTGATTTATGCCAGAAATATTTTAAAATAAAATAACTGTAGTTCAAAATAAAGTTTCTAAAGCAGCAGTTTCATAAAAGTTAATAATTAAAACAAATTACGTCTTAAGAACATAGAAAATAAAGTTTGGTAAAACAATAATTATGTAAATAATAATAATATTATATTTTTTTAATTAGAATTAAGGCAATAGACCAAATATTCCAAAAATTTAACAAAAATTTAATATGTTTATTTATTGTTTCCTATTTCTAGCAAAGTTTACAAATTAAAACCAAAGCTGCGTCCAGACTGCAACAATTCGCCAAACATGCGTTCAAAACAAACCATCCTATTTGTGCGCTTTTTTGATGCAAAAAACCAACAAGCTCGGAATCACCACGAAATCATTTTCCCAAGCCCTTGGAACGGCGTGAATTCTATCCAACGTCCACACCGCGCTATGTGGAGCTATGTGGCGCGCTATTTGGCGCGGCGAATTGTTTGCAAGTCTGTAGTACAGCATAGGGTAAGTAAACAAAACACCACATTTGGCTTCCCTTATTTTAAATAATTAGGAAACTACTTAAGATACATATATTTAAATATACCACACGGTTAGTATTTAAAAAGTTGACCACCAGTGAATACCCTGTAACATCTGGGTGACATTAATCAGGTGGTGGCACTACCTCATTGCCTAAAAGGTGCAATACCTGCAGTTTTTGTATAACAACGTTGACAGAAACTGGGAAAATGTCTAAACATATAAAAATTCGGCACCCACGGTATTTAGCTTTTAGACTTAATATTAGCTGTAATAATGTAAGCTGTCATAAACATATTAAGAAATGTAATTTAGTTTTATCAGGGCTTTTAAGATAAGTAACTTGTCATTTGAAGCAGGAAAAAATAAAAATACTATGTAAGAACGAATATATTTTATTTTTGTTCAACCTTATTGTTTAGTAAGAGAAAAATTGTTTGTTCATTTAAATACTTGCGTTCAATAGTAAAAAAAACTTTTAACAAAAATAGTTACTATTTTAAATTTTAGAAAATGTAATTCTCATAAAAGAAACAAGTTACACAAAAATTCAAATAAGCAATAACACTTTATGTTTCAGTGCTTGGGAAACGATGGGTTAATCATCTAATAACCCGACATCCACGGTACTCTGGTATTTAGACATATGCCTACGTGGAATGTCAAAAAGATTTAAAAAAACATGCTACATTTACTATAAAAAGGATTTTTAAATCAGTTTTAAATTTAATTTAGAATTCAAAAAATATATATTACTATATTACGTAGGGTGTTCAGTAAGTTTTAAGATACTTTGTAACTAAATGGTGCAGGAAGGTAACATTGATGTTTTGTGTTTGTACATGTCATGACATGTCGTAGTCCTGCATAGTTATTAGTAAACGATCAGTTTTGCGCCAGTTCGTGTCCAGCGATTTTAGCGCAATGGCGTTGTAGACGACTACCGAGTGCCGTGCAATTTTGAAATATAACTTTTTATGTGAGTTATTTCAGGAACAGTGTTTAAAAGAAATGAAGCCTATACTTGGTGATGACTGTCCATCTCGTGCGACCATATACAGATGGTACAAACAATTTCAGCGGGGCTCGTTTTCGCTTGAAGACGCCTCACGCTCGGGTCGACCGTGTGAAGTAGTTACCCCAAAAAACATATCTGCCGTCCAAAAAGTTATAGAAACAAACCGACGAATTACCTATCGACATTTAGAAGAGACATTGAACATTAGTTTAGCAACATTACACACGATCATACATGAGCACTTGGGTTTTAGAAAAATTTGTACTCTTTGGGTTCCACACAAGTTAACTCCCAAGCAGCAGACACAAGGAGTGAATTGGTATAAAAAATTATGTCCAAATTCCAGGGGGTAAATCTAAAGACATAGTGTCGGTCGTCACGGGAGATGAAACTTATCTTTATTATTATGACGTCCCAACTAAACAACAATAAGATATGGGTTCTCGAAGGTGAAGAAACTCCGACCGAAGTTTGCAAATCAAGATCTGTAAAAAAATAATGATAGTTGTTTTCTTTGGTTCAAGAGGAATAATAAAACGTGTTGTGCTCCGAGAACAGAAGACCGTAAATGCTCTTTGGTATACTACAGTATGCTTTTTTAAAACTTATAGAAAAGTTAATAGTGATTCGCCCAAACTCGCTAGCTGGTACCTTCATCATGACAATGCCCCACCTCATCGAGCTGAACTTACCAGTCAATTTTTGACAGATGCAGGCTTGAAACTTTTGGAACATCTGCCTTATAGCCCCGACTTGGCGCCGTGTGACTTTGGGTTATTTCCTTTTGTCAAGAGCCAATTGAACGGACAAAAGTTTAAAAGTAAAGACGCGCTACTGGAGGCCTGGGATGAAATATGCGCTGAAATTTCAAATGAAAAGTGGAAAGCTATTTTCAGTGACTGGTTTGTTAGAATAGAAAAGTGTATTCAATGTGGTGGAAATATTTTGAAAAAATCAAATAAATGTACGTATATCTCAAAACTTTTCGAACACCCTACGTATATATTAAGTTAAAATGGGTAGCTTTTAAAAAAATACATTAAAATATAATTAATTTTTTACTTTATTTTACCTGTTTGTGCGACTAAAGGTAGTCATATCAGTTATATGTACTGCCTAGGCAGAAAAAATACAAGTTTTAGGCCTTCTAAGTGTCATTAAAAAGTCGCTTTTAATCTTATTTAGAAAATTTTTACTTTTATCATTAAGCCCTAACCACGTTTTAACAATAAACATTAAGGTTAAACAACTTAAATATACGTGTCCTTGGTCATGTATAAAAATATTTAAAATTGTGACTTACCACTAAAGGGACACACAAAGGTAATTTATAGTAACGCTGAATCTTACCTAAAAAGAAAAAAACACATTAAATTAAGTTAATAAAAAACATTGTCCATAAAATATACGGCGTGTCCACTAACTTAACCGACAAACTAAACCGGGTGATTTTACAGTGAAAAATATATAAAAAAACTTTATATAGACATAAATTTGGAAAAAAAAATAGAATAATTTAATGTTTTTTCTATGAGGTGAATTACATATAAATAAAGGCCACGCAAGTTTTATGAAAGACTTGGTGATTTTGGATCTTTTTGGCTATTCTAGAAGAAAGCATGTCTTGATTCTTGTTATGTGTGTCCTTTTTAAGAAATTTTATAAGTACAGAAAAAAAGGTAAGCTAGCATAGACTTTATTTTATAGCCGATATACACATGGATACTGGATACTGGATACTGCTTTGTTTATGGCGTTGATGCAAGTCAATTGCCAGCTCAATGTGGTGGGAAAATCTGGATTGTCGAGCTTTCCGCTCCCAGAAATTCCGGATTAAAAAATTCAAATATTTAGATCAGTAACAGCGATAAAGTTCTGAACATGCATAAATTGCGACTATCAAGCCAGCGGCTGCTACTGGTGTCGTGCATAACCTTCACTTTCATTCCTGACGCATTTCCGCAGTCGTGCGCACCTCCTCGACCATACGAGGACACCATGTGTTCAACACCAAAACGTAAAAACTTCAGGCTTTAGGAATCTTCACTCACAGCGCTTAGCCCCAGAAGAAAGAAGCCCCAATTTAGCGTGAATCTTTCTCGATCCCCAAGGGTACAGCCACGCTCGTACGATGCCTTCAATCGCCTACCCGGAAGGTCTATGTAGACCTCTACGTCAACATGAACCGCACTACTCGAAGATCGCGGAAAGAGTGCGATATACACATGGTTTTAACCGAATTCAAAAGAAGGAGGTTATCAATTCGCTTGTATGTTTTTTTGTGTGTATGTTATGCAATTACTTCGTTAATTGTGGGCCGATTTTAAAAAATCTATTTTTTTAAAGGTGGACTTTCGCGGTTGTCCTGGAGACAAAGATAGTAGACCTATTGTTTTCTCTGTGCCGTACGTTGTTCGTGCGGCAAAGCTGCCATCTAGCTGAGAATATGCTCAAACATTTCACCGAACTGAATGGGAGACTACAGTAAAGAGCACAGACACGTGTAATTTGACTGATTGGCATTGGCAAAGAAAAACTAACCAGAACTAATCATGACTTCTTCAATGTAACAGTTTTGCATGACCGTCTGTAACGTTTCAAACTAATCAAATTACACGTTGCTGTGCCTTTTACTGTAGTCTCTGAAAGAGGTACTGCTAGTGTTTACCGATATAATAGTAATAATAATAAATAAGAAGACAAGAAATAAACTAAAAAGGAAGAAATATGCGCTTAAAAAAATTAAACCGATTTAAAAATAACTAAATAAAATTCACTAAAAAGTTAAAAATAATAAATTAAAAAAAAATAAAGTTGGGTTATAACATGTGCGCTAAACTTCTAAGTGGTAATAACTAAATAAGCAAAAAATTGTGTACTTTGTTTCCCTATGTTATCACCAGAACTTTTTTGTTGTTTTTTTTTTAATTACTATTTTTAACTTTTTAGTTACTTTTATTTATTCTTTAAAAGTTGGTTTAATTTTTTAAAAAAGTGTTTATTAACTCTTTGCCTCAGTTATCTGATAAAGTTTAAGCCACACATAACTGCACCGCTCCCGGATTGATGGTAATAGAGGAAAGTAGGGTAAATTAATCCGGAAAATTTTAAAAGCACCCCATTGCCCTCAAAAATATTAAAATCATTTTTGTCTAGCTAAGTTTAATGTCTTATGTATGTATATCTCTTTGTTTAAATAAAAGAGATTTTCCTACTTATCTCTGTTTCTCTTTTTCAAATTTTTAGTGTAGTATAGGTAATAGTATGGCCACACATAATCGCACCGATGTCCCACAAGAAACGCATTGTAGGTAGGAATGTAAAATTTTAAAAACATCGATATACCTTCAAAAAGGCGCCCCTTTCTAGTTATTTTCCGTTTTTGCGTCCTCTTTTCACGTTAATATGCGCTTTCTACGCCTTGTCTTCCACAAAGAAAATTGTTCCCAAGGAAAGGTCGATATATCGATATATCGATAATATGCAATATCGATATATCGAGAAGTTAAATATCGATGAAGATTATCCATATTTGATTTCCGATAAATTTTGATTTTAAAAAATATCGATATATCATTGCCATCCCTAATTGTAGCACGTATAAAAATTAAAATTTAGTGGTTAAAGGCTAAACCAAAAACTTACGAATACATTGTTATTTTTTGTTTTAATAAGTTTTTTTGTGGTGCAGGCCTCGGATGGAAACCTTTAAGCTCTGTTTCCTTATTTGTAAAGGTTTATTTTACGATCAGGTATAATTTAAAGCGTGGTATAATGGACTCATATTACTGCAGTTTAATTAAATACAAAACTTTTGCACCGCATCCCCCTACATTTCACCAGAGAAACGCACGACCCAGGGCTCGTTGCGGTTATGTGTGGCCCGACCTTAAATCCTGCAGTCAAACTTCCCATTCGTAAAAAAGTATCACTTTGTGCACTTGTCACATAAGTTACGAATTCTATTATAATTTAAGAGTAGAAAATCACGTTTAAAATTATAAAAAAACACTTGAAAAGAAGAATTAGGCCAGACCCACGTGTTTAAAACGCGAATAATATTTTTTAGGTCACATGAATTTCGTATGGTTTGTGATTTTATGAGTATAGAAAAATAAGTAAGCTAGCATAGACTTTTTTATAGCCAATATAAACATGTTTTTAACTATTTTAAAGGTGACCGCCGATCTATTTGTGATTAAATTAAAGGGGAAATTTAGGAAAACGTTATTTTTTAGACGGTTTTGCTTAACTTGACCTGTTTGTTATTTATTATTTATTATTTGTTATTTATTTGGGTCAAAACTAGAAATTGGGATTTGACCCTCTTCCTGACAACCGATCGATGTAAAATTTGGTACGCACTTTAATATTAAGAACAATACAATATAATAGATTTTTATGATTGTAAATCCAAGATGGCCGCCGTTACAAAATGGCTGATTACAAGTTACTTCACTACTACCTCAATATAGGTATCAAATGAAAGGGCTTGATTGGTATAATATATATAAAAACATTAAACCCAAGATGGTCGCCGCCACAAAATGACGAATTACATACTTTCCATTCTATTTTTCACTACCTCAATATGAAATCGTTGGTAAGTTCTGGTTAGTCATAGTGAGGCATTAAATGAACTCAACAGAATGAGAAGTATCAACTAACAACAAAACTAAAAACTTAAAAATAAATTGAATATATTTTTTTATGTTAAACGGTTTTATTGTACTAAAAGCTAAAAAATAATTCGGTAAGTCCTAGCTACCAAATCGCATCAATGTTCTCGTCAATCTGAAGGATTATTCGGATAAATAATAAAATCTTTGGGCAATTTTTATTATAATATTTAGTCTGGATACGCTTCGCTCAACGGTTTTATTATTTGTCTAATCAATACCCCAGATAGATGAGAAGATTGGTGCGATCTGGTAGCTCGGACTAACCGAATTATCTATTAGCTCTTAGTACAATAAAACCGTTAAACATAAAAATGAATATATAATTTATTAGGCTCTTAAAATTTAACAACAACCAACAATCCAACAGGTTTTTATATCAATTAATTTATTGTAACGTAATGTATTTTAAAGCTAAATCTATAGTGGCCATACTTTAAATTAATCCATTTAAAATAATAAAAATGGTTTTATTTTCACAAAGCCAGCTTACATAAAATAATAGATAATAGGAAATTATTGGACTCAGCGTTACAAGTCTACATTATTTCTAATCTATATTATTTGTTTTTATTTATATCTATTTTATTTATTTATTTTGTATATTTACTAAAGAATTGTCAAATTTTTTAGTTCATTTTGAAACAAAATTTAAAAAATCGGTTGTCTGCAAAGTTGGTTTACTGACAATAGTTGAACGTGACAACGTCGAAAGAATACCTTTATCGCCGCAATAATCGTTGCTATAAACAATTGTCACCACATTTACTTTTTATTGCACGCTCACTCAAGTAGGAGAGAAACATATGTCGAACGGAGATTGTGCCTCTTTGTCGCTCGTTCCGCGCTCTCACTTGCACTTCAAGCCTTTAATGAATTGCGCGAGGTAACGCCGCATGAGTCATGTTTTTTTGGTGCGTGCAGCCGGGTCCATCGAATTATAAAGCGTTGTCTCGTCAAAATAAACAAAAATTACTTTAAACCCTACCCTTACTTTGTTTTTAAATGTCAAAATAAGGAAGGCACAGTTAAAGTGTAGAAGTAACTTTATTAAATTTTCCGTTAATGCGTAATGCCAAAATACCGCCAAATTTATTACTGCTAGACCTTTATGTATTCCGATAATTCCCTAATAAATAAATAAACATCAACTTTTAAAGAAAGGTTATATCTGAAGTTACGTTTAAAAGCCACAGATATTTCAATATTAACCTTTTTTTTCAAACTCTGCTACTAAAATCTTGTAAATTTATTAGCGTAGTTCTAGTTGAGTTGTGCAACTCAATCTTATAATTAAAACTTAAACAAACATCAAAAAAATATTGTAAACAACAAGAAAAGTTTTTAGCTTTTACCTCGGTTTTTATTAGGCATCTTAAAGAGAAAACTTTTGAAGTTTTACATTTAAATTAGGGAAACAAAAAGAGTATGTTTAAACTAACGCAAAATTATTTAAATTTTACATTTTCTTTTCTAAAAATGGGGTCTTGAAAACAAAAATTAAAGCTTATCTATAAATATGTTACATGATTAGTAGTTAGTTGGATTTAATTAAACTACTTGTATACTCCATTCGTTTTATTTTTTAAACGGTTCAGTTAAACTAATTATAACTTTGGAATATAAAATTATTGTATAAATACAATATTTTGGATTTAAATTGACGATTGAAATGAGAGAGGGGTCTTTTGACACATCATTTTAAAGCTATTGATGAGTACTTTATAAATTTAGAATATATAGTCAATACCTACCTTCACCTACTACAAAATGGTGTTACTTTAAATTTACCTAAAAATCTGATTTGGACGATAAAAGTAATATTAATTTCTACAGCTTTTAAACGAGGTGCTACATTACCCCCTGTTCTAATTAAAAAATGCTTGTGCCCTCTTGGCACCTGCAATTCGGTTTTTCTAGTTTGAAGCCCAGTTTTGACGTGAGAATCGTACTTAGCGGGAAAAAATACGTAAGAAAATCGTTGTCTGATACCAAGCACATATCACTTTCTTTTATTTTGTGGACCTGTGTAATTATTAAGCTCTTTGGCCCCACTCTGCGTTGAATTTGTTTTCAATTATATTATGAGTTGATATTTTATACGCACAAAAAAAAGAAAATGTAAAAGAACAGCAATATAGGAAAAAGACGATGACATTTTTTTTTTATTACGAAAATAATATAAGTTGCTCTATATCGAAAAATTGGAAATTTTGTTTTGTGTGTTAACCGAATGTCATAATAAATCGTAAAAATATGATACAGAAACTTTTAAAAAATATAAGCCCCTCTGAAAAACCAGCTTTCAAATACATTTATTTGTTCTTAAGTTATTCGCAATTTAAATGGGTCAAAATACAACGTGTCTAAGAGAAGAAGGGCCAGTATGGGCATCTTACATGGTAAGAGATGCGAAGTCGGTTAAATGAGGAGATCCGGAAAAAACCGAAAAATTTAACTTTGTTGTTATTTTTTTTGTGGCACCCTCATCAACTTTATTTTTTTAAATACGGTCCTGATGGTATAATATCAAAATTTATTTGCAAATTTTAATTAAAATACACTACATAAAACCACATTAAGGTGTAATCTTAATACGGTCCTATATTTTTAGAAATTTGATGAAAATATTTAACTCTGGGTTTTAAGTTAATAAGTTACTTTAATACACCCAGCAGAACTTAACAAAACCCCCTTGCATCACTTACTTACATTTTTAAAATACAGTCCTGAGATTTTAATATCAACATTTCAAAGCCGATTTTATTTCGGACTCATATTATGGTTTAACCGTAAGAACGATCTGCATTTTTTAGAATTTGGTAAAAAAAACTAAACTTTACATTTTAAACTAATATATTAGTGTAGAAGCAACCAGCCAAGTTATGGAATGAATGGCCTCTAGGCTACAGCGCCTAGGGGGCGGCAGTCGGACTTAAGTGGGAATACCCGAATTGGCAACAAGGCTATATCATTTGATTATGTATTATTTACTATTTTTCATTTTTAAGTCATGAGTTTACTATACTAATGTTGTAGTTTTAAATGTAGAGTTCTCGAACATATCGATCTGAGGGTATGGGTTCTCGGCCCTAACTCGGCCGGGGGCTTATGTCTTTGGGTTGGTGGTTGAGCAATCAATCCGGCGCGTCTCCAGGTGGCGGATGGGAGGACGGCCGAGGATATACTTAGTCTGCCTTCGGGTGGATTACGGGTCCTCGGTTAGTGGGTGCCATAAATGCTTGGAGCTACGATGTAAAAGTCGGCTTACCGAGCATGAAAGCCTCACCGCGGACCAGCTCTCCCAAGCCTAAGGTGGAAGCAATCGTGCTGAGGGGCTGAATTGCACCGGGGCTAATGGTGTAGTGAACGATGCCCTTTGGGTACCAGGTGCAACCCTATTATATTTAGTCACCTTGCCCGCGTAATCAGGCTCTGCGTGGGTCGACCTTTATTTCCTGACTACTCGTGGGACTTTTATGGATAAAAGAACACAAAAACAACAACGGATGTTGGAAACAACACCCAAAACAACGATGGTGTCTCGACGCCATGAAACGCTTTTGTGACACCTTTCCCAATGGACGGGATAGTCCAAGGGACAAGGGGAGGTTCCGGACCCCATTGTACTGCAGGGGAGGGGGCTAATGTCTCCTTAACTCAGGGGATGGCGGCTGGAAACTCTTAACCTCAGGAAATGGAGGGGTTGAAACAAATGTACCCCCAAAATCTAAAACCGGAAAACCAATGAAAAAATGGTTAAGTGGGTCGGCTCGGAAGAGACTCCAAAAGCTGAAAAGAGCTGGAGTCGCCGAAGATGGTACCACAACCAATACGGAGGGGAGTGCTGACCAAGGGCAGAAAAGGCCTAGATCTTCGGGCGGTACTTCTACAGGAATAAAGAACCCGGAAAAGAAAATCAGAAGGGAAGAGAAGGTTTCTTTTAATCCTTCGGGGTATGGGGATGCCTTACGGGTGGACAGGAATGTCGCAATTGTGCCTACTAACTTTCCGGAGGTAACTCTGAACCAGAAGAATGCCGAAGGGGTGGCCAATGCGTTACTAAGCGCATAAGATGCTATCCGGGAAGGCAAATTTACGCCTCGGTTCGAAGGCAACAGGTTGGACCAGGGTGCACTCTGGCTAACCTGCGTTGACGATAATTCTAAAGCGTGGGTTATAGAAGCCACCAAAAGAGTTACCTTTAGGGAGGGTTTGACACTCCAGGCACTGGAGAAGAATAAACTTTCTAAACTGACCCGAGTTACAGCGGTTGTCCAGGGGACCAGGGACAGCGTTGATACCCTCCTGAAAAGGTTGGGACGACAAAACCCTGGTCTCGCGACCAACCTGTGGAGAGTCTGGGACCGCAAGGTCAGACAAAAGTACCAACCTGCTTCTGGGGATCGACTTCTCCTCGTTGACGGTGCTGAAGGGAATTGGGATGAAACCGCACTATGGTTTGGGGCAGGCTCGATTTGACGAGACTTGCGGTGAAGCCGTCAACTGCGGGGGCAGCCCAGACTCAGAAGCCACCTGAGAGAGGGAAATCGGTTCCAGTGCCAGCGGCGAAGGGGCTGGCTGATGTACAGACTGGGGAGCCATCAAATAGGATGGAGACCCAGCATGTTTAGACGCCAGAAAAAAAACCCAAAAGCAGCGCCCAAAAAGGCAGAGACAACGAAAAGGAGCGGCAAGCCCTCCGGATCGCAAAAAAGCTGACCGAAGTTGGAGTCAGCAAGGGCCATCCCCATTATCCATCCAGGGCGGGAGTGTGCGATGCTGGCATCATGGCATCATCGTGCATTCGATTCTCCCAGATTTACTTGCAACACTGCAAAGCGGCCTCTGCGGTACATAGCAGAGACCTGACAGTGGACATCCAAGAACCTTGGTCCGTACGGGGGTTGTCAAAGAATTAAACACGAAAGGAGGCAGGCTTATCTATAACGGGAAGAAGCAGGAACCAAGAACCTGTATATATATATATATATATATATATATATATATATATATATATATATATATATATATATATATATATATAGATAGATAATGGTATAGATGCCCTGGCCATGGATAGCCTGTGCACCAGAGATCTCACCGTGGTCACTGTGTTCGTAAATGAGGAGGGAAGGCGAAGGAAATTAATAGTCTGTTCTGCCTACTTTCCTGGAGACTCAACTGACGCCCCTGCCACTAGGGAGTTAAGGAGAGTGGTCGAGTTCTGTAATAAAAAGGGCTTGACCTAGTGGTGGGTTGCGATGCAAATGCGCACAATACCATCTGGGGTAGTACAAACACAAACGAAAGAGGTGAAGCCCTATTGGAATACCTCTTTACATGGAATCTAGATATTCTTAAGACAGGATCCAAACCGACCTTCGTAACATCAAGAAGGCAAGAGGTATTGGACATAACAACAACGACAAAAAAGTCACAGAAAGATGAGGCATTGAAGAGTGAGAGGAGAGGATACACTTTCTGATCATCGCCGCATCACTTTTGATTTAGTGACTGCCACCGCTTCGTCGGAGGAAGCCTACAGGAATCCTAGAGAGGCTGACTGGGCGGAGTATAAATCTAGCCTAGAAGGTATGCTCGGGGGTGCCAAGGGTCATCTGAGGACGCAGAGGGTGATAGAGGGGAGGTAACAAGAATCTCCTCAGCTATCAGGCAGTCTTACGAAAAATCCTGCCCTATTAAGGTAAATAGAGGACTGGACCTAGGACGAATGCTACAGTTGGCACATAGCATCGACCTGGACAAAGTACCGACACTCTAAAGGATATCCCCGTATAAATGGGATCTGCGTACAATGGCCAGCGCTGGCTGAGTGCGCAGCAAATATCTTTAAAAAAATGTAGAGTTTAGTATTTCCACCGAATTCTAAAAATACAGGTCTGTATTACGGTTAAACCATATTGTAAATTAAAAATAAAATTGAATCTTAAAATTAATATTAAAATATCAGGACCGTATTTAAAAATGCAAGATAGTGATAGGTAGGGGAGTATTCGTTAAGTTTTGCTTGCTTAAAGCAATTTATTAACTTAAAATGCAGAGTTACGTAATTTTATTAAATTTCTAAAAATACAGGTCCGTATAAAGATTAAACCTCAATGTGTGATCCATCATTTAATTTGTATTAAAATGGGCTTTTAAATTTTGATATTGGAATATCAGGACGGTATTAAAAAAAATAAGTTGACAATGGTTCCACGAAACCAAACGTCTATTTTAAAAGTTACCATTAGGTAAAGCAGATAAAACGGTAATGGAAAAGTGTTTTTTTATCTGATTATAAATAGGACCAAGAAAAAATAAAACAAATGTTTAATTTTTCAGTTTTCTTCCGAATATCTCGGGCAATACTCGGAATAATATTTAAAAAAAAACTATTGTTAGGCACATAAAACCTAAAATTTGTTCTCATTTTACCGACTACGTATTTCTTACCATTTCCAAGATGCTCCACTGGCCCTCCTTAACTCGGGCCCCATGTATTAATTTTCATACTTACATAGCATATGCAAAATGTCCCAAAGCAAATCTAGTAATAAATATTCGAAGCAATAAATTTAACGCATGTTTAAAAGCAATAAACATAAAGCTGTAAACGCCAGAAACAGTTCTCGGATAGAAACTTTTAAAATTTCATAATCCGATAGCATAAAATCATACTTCGCTAAATTGTATGTCAAAACAATATTTAATTTTAAAAATGGGCGCTACCCAGTTTTTAAATTCCTGGGACTCGGTCAGCAGCGGTCTAGTATTTGTAATTCATTGCAAAAGGAAATAGAGAGGTGCGCGAAAGATGCATTTAGGCTTGGTTCGATTACGAAGGTAAAATAATGGTTTGTTGTTTCTTATTGTACGGAATGAATATGTTCCAATAATAATTTGTAATCACTTATAATAAGCATTGTAAACATATGCCACATTTATACAGGATGTTGAGTAACTTTACCGACAAATTTTAAAGCGTGATTCCACAACGAAAACTGTTAACAAAAATTCATATTTACATAGTATTATGTCCTAAATTACGGAGTAGTAAAAATAAAAACAAAACACTTTTTTTATAATTACTTACATACCAACTTGGATCGTTTAATAAAAAATCGTCTTTCGTCTTTTATTTATAAAAAGTAATTTAAGACAAACACCCAAAAATACATTTTTACCCGTGTCGTCCATGAGAGATTTAGGGTCAATAGTTTTTAAGGAAAAAGGGTACATTGGATTTTCTTTCAATAAAAATATATATATATATTTTTTTGGATTTCCATTTAGTTTTAAACAAATTTAATCTCTTGACTTTCTTTTAATAAATGAACTAAATGTACTGTTTTCACGTAATTGAATACAAATAAGTTATCCGCACGGCCATATCGCAATCTAATTCTACAATAATATCCAGACACGCGGCAGCGTGTCAAGCCAAGTTCAAGCAAAGGAACTGGCTACAGCGCCGCGTGCCATATTACACGAACCACTTGGTGCCACTTTTGACTCCTCAATAACTCAAAACCTATTTAACGAAAACACATGAAACTAGGTGTGTTTATTTATATCCATAATGAAAACCAGGAGCCCAAATTTCATGAAGCTAGCTCAAACGGTTATAAAGATATAAAGTCGGTAATTTTCCACTGACTGACATATAAATTAAAAGCCTAACCCACTACCAGATGACGTACAAAAATTAAATTTGAAATCTAGCTTGCTAATTGTGTGTAAGCGTGAAAAAAAAACTGACAACAAAAAAAAAGTGTAAAAGTATACAAAAAGTTTTTTTAATTGTGGCGTTTAAACCGTTGAACAATGTTTACTGTAATTTCTAACGCTTAAGAAAATGTAGACAACAGCATAAAATAAACTATGCAACAGAAACCAAAAAAAAAAAAATAATACATGTCTACTTTCCTTCACAAAAGTATTAATATTCCAACCAAAACATAAATGTGAAAAAGGTGAGACAAGTTCAAATTCTAAAATTATGCTTAGCTGTGGGCTCCGCCGCAAAAAAAAGAAGATCTAAATGAGTGCCAAGTTCTGTACAAAATCTAAATATATTTAAGATCTTAAACTAGGTTTGATTTGACTTGGCCAGTTTTTATTAAAATTAAAAAAAAACATTTAAATAAGTTTAATAACTTTATAAAATGACTAATGTAATGAAAACTGGACAAGTCAAATCTAAGCCACTTTAAGATCTCCTCATATGTGGATTTTGTACAGAGCTTGGCACTCGATTAGATCTTCATTCATTTTGCGGCGAGGCCCCAATTATAATTTTAGTATTAAACTTGGCTTACCTTGTTCATGAATAAAAAAAATTATTTTAGAAAACATATATTTTTGTAAATTGAATATTATACTTTCACAATATTTTTTAATTATTGACTTAAATTTAAAAATATCCTGTAAATTCTAGGTTTAAATTATGTTAATGCGTCATTCTTTCAAGATCAGATAATAGCTATGCGCAGTAGTTTCTCATGACCTTATGCCTTAGATACCAGAAGAGATTCTGCAAAACAATGCGTATTTAGATGGTATAAATGGTCTTGATATTGAAATTGTTTGAATAAGTTTAACATTTTTCTGGAAATGGAATGCAAGGACACATGACACATTAATTCTTTAATGCTATAAATGCATTTATAATATTAAATTAGGTACACGAAACGAAACTGGAAAAAAGAAATATTCAAAATATTAAAATATGTGAGGCATATAGCTAAAAAGTGTTTATTTAAAAGGTATGTCCAAAAATATTAAGAAAAAAACATCAAAAATAATTGATATTGAAGTTTTTAGAGCTTAAAATCTAAATGTGTTAAGTTATAACTCTTTGTGGACCTAGAAATATATTTCCGAGTATATTTCGTTATAATTCTTTTAAATATGATTTATTTTTTATAATAAAAAAACAAAAAAATATTTTGGACATAAATATCTAGTTTTGTTTAAACTTTACCTGTTTTGCTATGTGTTTTTTGCGTTTTTTCGATTTAAAAGTCTGGTTTACTGTTAAAATTTTGACCTTGTTGTTAATTGAAAAACACAAAAAGTCGATCAAGTAAACCCCTCCACCTTCAAAGTCAAAATATATTTCGTAAAGTTCTATTGAAATGATATAATAATTATTAGATATCAAAATTAAAAAATATAAAAAAAGTAGCAAGTGGCCATCTCTCCTTTAAAAATAAACTGAAAATAAACATATTATAAAAAATACTATTGAACTTTTCTAATACTAATTATTACAAAAGTCAATTTATGCACTGTGAACATGTCTTGTTTTGATCAATTTTTATACTTTCATATTGATTTTTACATAGCCCTAAATTATTTTAAAACAATATAAAAATATAAAAATAAAAAAATATATAAAAGAGATTTTAAAACCAATATAAAAAGATTTTTTATTAAATGTGTACATGCCCCTTTTTAAATGAAACTTCTCAACTAACAAATTAAACGTTGGTTTAATTATTATAAACAAAAAGTAACGTAATACCAGAAATTACATTTATTGAAAACTATTGCTTAAGCAAGTTAGTCTTGTGCGCATTTTTTTAATGAGAACATATCTGAATAATTATCATTAACCTTTGGTTATGTTAATAATTAACACATGAAATTTCCCAAAATTACAAAACCGTAAAAATAATCAACTTTCCGCTAATCTTTGGATCATTTTAATAAACTTTTCTATATACAACTTTTTTCCCAAACAAATATTTAAAAAACGGCAGCGAATCGCGTTTTAGCGAATTTAACGAGCTACGGCATCCTCTTAGGCAGCTTTTTTTAAAATTTATCTGTTATTTCAAAAAGAAAATATTGGAAAAATCTAAAATGTATTTGAAACAATAACGATCTAATGTATTTTATTATTACCATATAATGTACCTACAACGCTTGTAACAATACTTGTAATAATACAATAACATACTTTAGAGAAAAAAAGTTGGTAAAAATATTATTAAACATTTTTGTCTCGGCAAATACGTATAATAAATTTAAACATTTAATGCTTAATTTATGTCAACAAGTTATTTTTTAAAGTATTTAATTTTATATTTTTTTGTACAATGTATGATAAAAGGTTTCTCTGTATAAGAATATAAGAAATGCTTCTTCAGGGACGCAATTAGGGGGCTAGGCGGGAGTTAATGCCGCCCCAGGACGGCGATTAGGCTTCCCACAAAATGATTAAGCATTTGAAATATATTGGTGTTTTTTGCCAAATACGCACTATAAACTGGGGCTTAAGCCCCCAAAATCCAGAGCCTAGTTGCGCCACTATGTTTCTTATAAAATATTAGTTAAATAAAAATAAAGAAATAATTTTGGTCAATTATAAATTTAAAAAATTGATTCGTTTAGACTTATTACAATTTACTACCCCAGCAATTATTGTAAAATTTAAAACCCTAATCCTGTTAGTCTGTCTATTTTTATCCTGCTTTTTTTTAGTTATTTGTAATAATTCTTGCAGAGATTAAAGAAGTTGTAAGAAAAGTAATAAAATTCTTATCTTCTTAAAAAAAAATGTAAAATGATGTAACTCCAGTGTTCCATAAAAGCAACTTAAACAGTCCTTCAAACACTGCATTACCCAGCATAATTTTATAATGATTATTATGCTAAAGAAAACGACCTTTGAAAGGTAGAAGTTATTAAGTAATATATTTTTATTTCTATTATTTATTAACATTTAATATGACATAACTCTAAAGGGCAGTGGGTTGCTTTTGGTTTCAGCTTACATTGCCGAATTTAAAAATTGCGGGATAAATTTATTAAATAAATGGTAAATATACAGTGTGCCCAGAATAGGTGTTACAAGAGGACAAAAAGATAAAAAAACATGATTTTTAAATTGGCATTTAACAAAAAAACTAGTAACATAGTTTAAAACTAATAAAAATACTTTGGTATGTTACAGAACCAGTAATACAGGGTGTCCGCTAATAAATTCCATATGCACAAATATTAGGATTTAATCCAACAAACCTATATTCAAAAGTTTATCATAAGGAAGATACAGGGTGTCAAAGTAAAAATAAATATTTAAAACTTTGATAATTTTTGATACGTTATAAATACTATAATAATCTTCGGTAATCAAGGGTTTTTAGTATGAGCAATTTAGATATAATATTAATTTTTATGTGTATACCAGAGAGAGCTAGCTACACTCTCTACATGTCTGTTAAACGTCCCATAAATACTTTTCATTTATTTCGATAATTTTTGATACCGTTTGAATGTTTTAATAAAACTTCATATCCAGGATTTTTTGACATAAGTTATTCAGACCTGATAATAATTTTTCTTCGAACTTTTCTGTGCTACTCTGTATGTACCATTTAAGTAAACCAGTAAACTTCCCTATGCTTTCTACGCAAAAAAAATACTTTGAAGAATGGCTCTGAGCAACCGTTTTTAAGATCTTTGCATTTAGGTGGTTTAGTGCAACCAAAAAACAATATGGAGAAGTACCTACTATGTTTTAAAAGGTTGGTTGCTTTAAATCATGGCTGACCAACCAGTCGATCGCGACTATTAGTCCAGTCGATTGTGGCAAGGCAAAAATATAAATTCGTAGAAGAGACTGCACAACGGTACTACCAACTGCTGCACACATCATTTTGTATCATTTTTAATCGCCGAAGTATTTAATTGGTCGATCGCACTAGGTATCGTCGGTGAAATGTCGATCTTTGGTCTCAACAAGTTGGCCACCCCTGCTCCAAAACACTTAAATGTAAATGTCTTGAAAACGGTTGCTCAGAGTCATTCTTACGCTATGCACCAGGGACAGTCGCTCAGGTCTACCTGACCGGTGTACCTGTACAATTTTTATTCAGGTAGACCTGAGTGTGTGTATGGGCAAAACTGTACAGCCCTTTTAGGCGACCGAGTAAAAGTAAAAATAATCTATTTGTTTTTGTCCTGTTAATTTTTAAGAAGGCGATCGACGCAATATAAAAATCAATTCTTTTCAAAGATGCAGTACCATGGACCGGCTTATCTGTAATTGAAAAAATACATAGTAATTTATTATGGCAACAGAACTTTTAACGATGCACTAATTTGTCTAGGTTGTTTTGTTGTTTCTTTTTATTTAAAAATAATAAAATTATAGTTAAACTCTATTTAATCATTTTATGATTATAAGTACAATTTATATATCATAGAAATATATCAAAATTTAATAAATGTAATATACAGAGTGTCCCATTAAGCCTTTAAAAATTGTGTGCATGACTATGGTTACCATAAACTCTTAAGCCGGGCACACACACAGGTCTACCTGACCGGTATAGGTGAACAGAGTGGCGTTTTTCGTTGACCTTGCAGGGTAGATATTGCGAAAACTATAAGAGGTAAAACAAATCTGATTGCGCAAACTGGATTTCAATTTTTTAAATTCTATGGTAAAAGTAGATCATGGCTAACTTAATTCGTTTAGTTTTTTTCAAATTTTGTCAACTTGGACAGGCACTTGTAACTCGCTTGATTAGAGAAAGGAAAAAAATGTAAATAGAAAAGTTTTAGCGATTATTATTTAAAATTTAGTGGAGTACCTATATTTTTTTATGGAGATTTATTTTAAAAGTTATTACACAAAGTTGTTTTTTAAATTAAATACCCTGTATATTTTATTATCAATTGAAAGGTCTCCTAAAAAGCTATAAGAAATACAATTTAACCCACATTTAATATATATTTTTTTAACAGTTTCGGAAATATGGCCATCATCAGGATTTTTATAATAAAAAACAATATTACATCTTAAAAATTTTTATCTAAACAGGATGAAAAATATGTAAGATATATTAAGACTCTGGATATTTAAAAAAAATTAACACCCTCTACCTTAAAAACAAAAGGTAAGGGTACATTGTAATAATTGAATCCGATTAGATCTTATCGAATGCAGATAAGCCGGTTTTAAATTCTTTTAAATTTGACAAAGAAAAGGACATAGAACGACAGAGGGAGCAAACACATAAAAAGAAACCTGTAACCCTACTTTTGTGGTATTTTTTTAATTAATATTATTTAACTTGAAAACCACTAAAAAACACTATTTTAGCAATATATAATTTAAGGTTATTGTATTTCGAATTTTTTTCTTTACTTATTTTTGACTTGACTGTCACTTTTCAAACCTTTAGCCACGATCGCATTTAACTCAATTCAAATCGCTTACAATGCAGGATTGACTTATGGCTTTTAATCCTTTACTTAATAGAAAACGTGTATATCGCAATTTTTCGTGGAATTATTTTTTATCCGATTGGTTGAATCGAATTCAATATAACGATGTACACGTACTAAATGTTATTTCAGGCTTATACATATGTATAAAAGTTTTTTTCATGAAATTACCCTTTTCCAATCCCCCGCAATTAGGAACGAAGAAATGTGTTTAAACACCTTAATAAAAAATATTTTGTTCTTGAAACAAAACATAAAGATAACACAATTTATATTGTGGCACAACAATTCCCGTATTGAAATCATTTAAATTATTATTTTTTTAAACTGCATTTCTTAAAATGTTTATGTATAAAAAAGCTGTGACTAGAGAAGTCTTTGGCCGATCAAAGAAAAAAACTGTGCAGTTAACCCTGATTGTCCCACACACGTTCATGTCTCAGGTCTACCTGCGTTATTAAAACTAAAAACGCTCCGGCCGACCGAAGAAAAAAAACTGTGCAGTTAAAACTGTACAGTTAAACCTGATTGCCCCACACACGCTCAGGTCCCAGCTCTACCTGAATAAAAAACTGCACAGGTCTACCAGTCAGGTAGACCTGCATGTGTGTGTCTGGCGATACAAGATATACCTTATTGGTGTAAAAAGCATACTGGTTGACTTGGATGGTCTGAATAACTTATGTCAAAAAATTCCTGGATATGGAGTTTTATTAAAACATTTAAACGGTATCAAAAATTAGTATTAGAAAAGTTTTTTTAACATCCTCTTTTTTCCTATTATCAACTTTTAGAGATAGGTATGTTTGGTTAGATCCTAATATTTTGACATAAAGAATTTATGGTTTTTCTGTGTACTATTAATTTATAAGCGGAAACCCTTTATTTAAAAAATGTCCGAGATAGAGTATTTTTATTTTCTGAAATAGAACAAAATTATATAATTAAGTAAATGTTGCAGAATATTAAATTTTGTGTAAAAATTTAAAGTATAACAATCAAAGTAAAAAAAAGTACATATTTAGAATGAAACAAATAATATTGCTTATGTGGTACCACGTTTAAAGTTTTCTTTACAGCTGATCAATGTAATTTCTGCTTATTACTAAATAACAGACAAGAAATGTTCATTAACTGGTTAAGAATGCGAAGGTCGATGCAAACTCAAGTCTGTTTACTTGAAAGTGCAACTGAATCAACTTTGCAGAATCCTATTAAATCATAAGTACTCGTAAGATGTAGAAAATTAGATAAATAAACGCAAATTTATTAAAATTTATTTAATTTCAATATCTATACATACAAGAGTAAATTTAAGTTAACTTCAGTTTTATTTATGCACATACACCCGCTTCGTAAAACAAACTTTGATTATTTCTAACACCAATTGCTTAATACTTTTTTGAAATAATCATTAAATCAGTTATAGTTATTATTATGTTAAGCCATTTTAGGCATGTTTATTTAAGTTTTGTCTCTTTAAATCACTTGAGAATTAACTCTCAAAAATAAGCAGTCTATTTCTAAACACCCTGTATAGTAGGGTCGGGCTACCTGGTATTTTTCCGAAGACAAAAAACTAATGAAAAAACAAGAACGCGCTCTAGAACGTAAAGCTAAGGCTGGCTGAACAACATAGGAAAAAGTAGTCAGGAGATGGCTTCGACATTGACATCATCCGTACAGTGTATTAAACAATAAGGATTGGAAAACAGCTCTTCAGAGTCTTCAAGCAAGGATCATATATCTGATGAGTTCCAAATGCCCTATAAATGTCCTAAATTAGACACACAAAACGCAGAGAGCTCACATTCATCTTCTTCTAGCAGTACTGTCTTTACAAAACACGTCCTGAGTGCTCTAGATTGTAATAAAACCACAGACCAAAAAGCAGTACGATTAATGATTCCACTCGCTGCAGCACTCGGCTATGATCCAACTAAACTACCTATTTTACGAACCACTCTCCGTCGAAGGCGAAAGAAAGCAAGGATACAATTTAACAATAAGGTGAAGGGTACATTTGCACCAGATTATCCATTAGTTATATACTGGGATGGAAAGATTCTACCAGACATACTAGGAAACCTAAAAGTAGACCGCCTTTCTGTCCTTGTCTCTGGAGACGGCGAAGAAAAACTACTCGGTGTGGCAAAGGTGGCTTCAGGAACTAGAGATCAAGCAGCAAGTGCGGTTCACAGCTTATTAAGAGAATGGAATATTGAAGAGAAGGTTAGAGCAATGAGCTTTGATACAACAACTGCGAATACCGGCCCGCATAAAGTAGCATGTACCTGTTCTAGAATCTATGATATCTCGACAACTATTGTGGCTAGCTTGTCGACATTATATCTTGTGGTATGTGTCAGATGAATTGGTAGGTTTATCCTTCTTTTCTGATAAAGTAACTCCTGTTAAAAAAGCCCAATAGTGGGCCAAATTCCTAAAAACCCATGCCCTCGCCACGTCAGAGGAAACCATTTTCTTCTCGCGAGAAAATGTTACATTGGGAGATTTTGCTTCTGAAAGAACAAAACAATTACTCTCTTTTTGTAGATCAAAGATTTATTTTTAATTCTACCTCCGGAAACCTGAAAGGAAAATAATGATTACTGCTTCGGACAAGACCGAGTTAGAAGCTTACGAGTAGTAAACGATACTGCTGAACGAGGGGTAAAATTATTTGAAGAATATAATAAAGCGCTGATGAAGGATGAGGTAGGAAAAGCAAATTATTCTCCAGTTGGTCGAAAGGGACAGAAAAATCGTATTGTTTTCAATTATATTATATGATCATATTTGGCTAATGTAGTGTTAAAATAAATAAAAGGAAACATAAAATACGACTGCTTAGATCATACTGTTACTACATATACCTTTCTGAGGTCAAATGTGCTAAAAAATACCTTTTATTAACAAAACAATTCATAAAAACTTAAATTGAGTTCGATAATCATATTTTAGCATCAGATGCAAGTAGTAGCATTTTTATGGAGACCCTGCATAGATTTGGTGTATTTCTGGCAAAGCAACAAGCGGTTACTAGCTTTCCACTGGACAAGCAAACCACGGTATATCAGAAGGGAATATTTGATTGTGTTCAGGAAAATGTGAAAACGGAATCTTACCACCAAACAAACAAATTTGTAAGCTGTCTTAAACTCCTATCGTGTTACATCCAAAATAACCTAGATCTTTTAACAAAACTTAGAAGTAATATGATACAAAAATTTATCTGGGTTGCATGTACTTAGAAACAGGAGAAAATGAAAAAAGCTAATGAAGCAAAAGCTGTGAAATGTAGTAACTTCAACTGTCCAGATCCAGTCCTCGGATAGTCAAAATAAAAACAGTAGAAACTATGACTTAACTCAAGAAACTAACAGCAAATATACTCTTTCTGTTGCAAACTTAAAGAGGACAAGTATAAGTAGTAAGCTTTTAATAAGTCAATACCATACAAGAAAAACTTGCTGAAAATTAGCATCCACTACGATTCCATAACATGCAGGCTTTGAGGGTAAGAGGAAGAAATAGCCTTACATATACACATTAAGCCACTTAAAAAATGGCAATGCGTAGAAAGAAAACGGTCTAAAACGTGTAGAACACGTAGAGATTACACAAAGAAGGCTTGTCTGCATGTAAATATTTCTTGAAACGGTGACGTATCGGTATACTTTGTTGTTGCTCAAATTGCCCTAGGAACATTTGAAGTAACTGAAGGTTGCACTGAGGAAAATAAATTGCTGGATAGTAATTTCGTTGTCACCCGGTAAAATATAATAATGCATATATTGGGATGGTTTCAAGTATCTACTTGTAACAGTTCAAACGGTACAATAAAAAAAAAGTATGTTTGTATGGGGACACCCCCTATGTTTATGTTTTTTTTTATTTTTAGATTTTTCCTACGCTTACACAGAATTACCAAGCTGGATTCTAAATTGCTTGCTTGCTTGTTTATGGCTTTCATGCTAGTGAATCGCCAAGGATTCTAAATTTCATTTTTCTAGGTCATCCAAAAGTGGGTTAGGTTTTTGAGCTATATGTCAGTCAGTGCACTTAGTCAGTCAGTGGAATTGGACCTTTATATCTTAATAACCGTTTGATCTAGTCTAGTCTTGTCCATATAAATAAAAAATATACACGCAGTTTCATGTGTCTACGTTAAATAGGGTGTTGAGTTATGGAGGTGTCAAAAGTGGCACCAAGCGGATCGTGTAATATTACACTCGGTGCTTGAAACTCAACGCTTAAACCTGGCTTGACAACTCTCTGTTGTATAAATATAAGTATTGATAGAAATAAATTTAACGGTAAAGTTGTAACAAGGTATAAAGAATCCACAGACGTCATACAAATTAAGACGGCAATCAACTTTTCTTCTCTAAACGCGTCGTTTAAATAGTGTGCGAGCAACAAAAAGGGGAATAATTGAAAGTGAGACAGAACTGATGTCCGCGTGGCTTTTTTACTTCTGACGTTTACTCTACGTTTAGATCTGAAATTTATTGCCTGACATTTATGTCAAAAAATATTCTGGCTAATGTAAACAATAAGAAAATTATATCAGACATAAATTTACATTAGCCAGAATTTTTGTCTGACATAAATTTCATAAAATAAATGTCAGAAGTACAAACAAAATATTTGGTACTTTTCATGGTATATTGTTGTAAATATTTATTAAAACAATCTTGTATTAAATTATTTCAACTATTTAAGCCTAGAGAAGCCCGATAAAATAAGCCCTGTCAACGCCCATGTATTTATTGACATCTAATTCCTGATATCGTTTACTTTTACAATAAAAATATAGCTTTGTGCAGTAAAACCAAACGACTAGATAAAAAATGCTCAAATGCGCCATGACCAATTATTAATTGTAAAACTAGTTCACAGTACGATTTCTATTTCCTTTAAAATGTAATTGAAATTTCTCCCGATTCCCTCAGGTTCGTAGTAAGCGTTCGAATAATGAATCTGTCAAACGTGTTTAGGAAACTAGAATGCTTATTTCAATTTCTATTTTCCGGATTTCAATTAATTCTTTTGTAAAATGGTTTTAATATGTAAAACCCATTTCTATTTTAACCGACTTCAAAAAAAGGAGAAGGTTATATGTTCGTTTTTTTTTATGTATATATGAATACACCGATTACTCCTATGTGGACCGATTTTAAAATTTTTAATGCTTACCCAGTGGCCTCATAAGGACACCCAGTCAGGATCGAGAAAGACAAAGGTACTAGACTTATTTTTCAGGCAAAGCTGCCTTTAGTAGATTTACTTTTAATGGATGTTTGAACAATCCAGGTTAGGGTAAATGTCATGTACATGTAATGTCAAAATATTTTTATTTGTAATGTTTTTTCATTTAGCGAAGGCTGGCCGCGCATCATCAGATTTTTATCCGATTAGACTTAAAAATGTCTACATTTTTATTGATTGTGACATTTTTTTATATTTTAAATACATCCAATGACAACGTAGAAATTTTTAAGTCGGAACGACTAATCGTATTTATAAAATTCATTTTCAAATTCATATTCTTGATTCGTAAATTATATGGATTTTGTTTATTTTGCTTTCTTTTATGAGAAAACATTTTTTTTAAGGGCGGTTCTGATTGCCAGTCGAATCCAAAATGCAATTTGAAAACGTCATACTTTTTATTGTTAACTGATGCATTACCTTTAACAATATAACTGAAAGATTAATCCCAAAACATTTTTTTGCTCTTTAAAAAAGATTTAAAGTTTCCACTACTGTGGCAAAAAAACTTTTTTCCTTTTACATGAATCATTTCACACAAATTTGTTAGGTCAAGCTTGGAGTGGTATCTCTTAACCAGGGTATACACGATCATGCAAAACTGTCACATCTGTCAAAAAAGCCAAAGCTCGCGCGCAAACTTGACCGTGTGTATTAAAAAACTGCCACATCTGGCTTGGCATGCGACTCGATGGTCGAGTTTGATTTTTAGTGGCGCACGTCGTGCAAACTTGTGCATGTGTAGGACACGTCAGTTAACGTTTCAGTTTAGGGACGTCGTTTACGGGGTTATATTGTTGGTTTTGAGTTAACAAAATGGCTCTTTGGCGCCAGAATGATGTATTGCGTGATTTTATAGATATGTACCAAGGTTATCCATGCTTTTGGAAAATTAAAAAGTAATAAATACATTGACAAAAATAAAAAAACCTTTTCGCTGAATCACGCTTATGTTTAAGTTGAACACGCCACCAGCTACCAAAACTGACGCGGAACTGACAGGTACATCTGAATCGTGTGTATCAAAAGCTTCATTTGACATTTGCTTTCATGCAAGTGCGTTTCAGGTTTGCATGACCGTGTATACCCCGGTTTAGAAGTAAAATGCCATTTCAAAATGGATTTAGGTTGATCTATTGTATTAGTAGGTTTCTTCGGGCCATACAGACTTTTTGCCCTAAAAACTGTCAACAAATATAGAAAAATTGATCAGCAATATTACGCCGCCGACAAGCGACAGTTTTTCTCACGTTGTCCTTGTTGCAAGCTTGTGATTTGTCGCGGCGGACTTTATCTGTTTTGTTTTTTAAGCGCGTAGGACTTTATCTGTTATTTTTCCAAGATAAAATTTTGTTGTCTAAAATGTATGAGACTTTAGGTACTTTGGGTTTAGGGATTTAGCAAACCAATAGATTACAGTTTTTAAAATATATTTCACTAACCAAATCATTTAAGACCAAAAGTGGATTTTATCTGTTTTGCTTTTAAGCCCCTCCAAAAATGAAGCCGCGTATTAACATATGAAATTAAAGTATAAAAATCTTTTGTGTATTTAATTAATAACATTAAGTAGTTTAGTGGAATGGTATTATCCGGCTATATTTTTCTATTTTTTTTTTTAAATAACTATTTTTAAATTTTGGTGAGTTTTATTTATCTTTTTGAAGTATTTTTTTTAATATTTATGTAGTATTGATTAAACAACTACCATTATACACGTTCAGCTAAATTAAAAATATGCCAGTAAATCAACAATAAAGCGAGCACGAATACTTATCCTATCAGAATATGGCGGCATTATTTATCTAATCTTTACCTTATAATGCTCTACAAGCGTTAAGGGGCATACACACGCTCAGTTTAATCTTCATACTTGTATGCACAGTACAAGTATTAGGATATGTCTTGCCTCCACACGTTCCTTCTTTACTAGGTAATTTTGTCCAGTTTTCGTGTCGGTTTCGAAGAGTGCGTTGATAATGACCCCAAGTGAGTTATTTTTCTTTATGACACTGTCCTTAATTGCTGTGTTATATTCTTTTTTTATTGACCGGAAAATTGAATTTTCCACTCAATTTTTAAGCGGAAAATGCTATTTTACAGGACTAATTTACTTTCCGGTCCCTAGTTTACTTTCCGGTCTCTCATTTACTTTCCGGTCCCTGATATCAAAAAATCCTGTTAGCCATGACAAAAATTGTCAGAGTTCAATTGTTACTATTTGACAGTTCAAGATATTGTAAAGTAAAGAAAGCATCATTTTGCCAAAATGGAGTTAGACATGGAAAATCCAGATGAAATAATTGAAGCAGCTTCCTTATTGTCGTTTAAATATAACACTAAAAATTTACACGGTTTTTTTTCCGGTATTTTAGCTCGGAGAATTTAAAAATCGTATTAAAAAACAATTGCATGGAAAACAAAAGACTTACGCCATAAATGTTGTATTTTTAAATGGAACACCATATTTATTAATATATTTTTGAATTCTATGGTCAATTCTAAGTGTTGTTTATTAAGGGTACTACATGTTTATCTTTTACTATTTTTAAGTTAGTTTTTTCATAAATTACAAATATTTGTTTCGTAGAAACTGCCTCTTGTCCTAAAACAACCGAAAACATTTTATTGGATAAAAATCAATATTAGCCGATATTTCATTTTACCTTTATTTGACCGGACTAATATCATAGAAGGGTTAATTATGGTTTCATAGGTTTGACGAGATTTGATAAGTAGAAGAAAAAGTAAACTGGAACAGGTCCAACCCCCGAGCACCGGGTGCACGGTCGTCTGCACTCCCATCCAAGTTATAGCTGCGCTCCACGTTGCTTGACTTTGGTGATCGTCGTGGCCGATCTCACCGGTGCAGCAACGAGCGCAGCAGGCAATATCTTAGTTTCATATAGAGCTCATGGAACTAATATTATAAATTTCTATAATCTATTTTTTTATTTATTGTGATAAATAACAGTTAGGTTTCCTTAAGGGGTGGAATGGACAAAGTATGTTTGAGTCTGATTTTGTAATTCAAAATTCATAATCGGTCAAAATAAAGAAGATTCCCACATTACGAATACATAATAACTTATTCTATTCCTATTAAAACATGTTTTGCTTTGAATGAACAACCAAAAATCCAGAAAAAGTCTTCCAACTTACAAACGCTACTTCACAATATTTTGGCTGTAAGAACCCTATAAACATTTTTCTTTATTCCTAGGAGGGGGTAATTATCGCTTTTACCCCCCTTATCTACGTCAGTGAAAAATAGATGTTTTAAACTAGTTATTTCAATCTAGCTTAATATAATTTTGGTTGTAAGTACGTAGATTTTTTATTTTTTTAACGATACTTATCACATCAATATGATACCTTACTTCACTCCAATTTAACTCTCTTCGTATCTAGTTTCTACGATTTCAATACTGGTTAATATACAAGCTGCAAGTAAGTCAAAACATTGATTAACTTGTAACAAAGAAAATGCATTAACATATAAAAGCATACCCATACCATTAAAAAAAACTTAATATTTCATTTAAAGTAAACTTTTTACGATGGAAACAAATTTTAAACATGAAACCAACTTATTTTTAATACAATTTAACAAAACAGCTTAAAAGATTAGTAAATATAAAGTTTTTATAGTAAAGACCAAAGGAAATCTAAAATATTACCATTATTATACAGATAAAATAAATCGACGTACAATAGATGGCCTAGAAATTGCAGCGATTTATTGTTAATAGGTTTAGATAAAAACCAATTAAACAGTGATTTAGCAGACGGCATTATCCAGTTTTATCGGTTTTCCTAATAATTGATGATACCGAAGGTAATTCAAGTAAGCGCTTAAACTTAGCATAATGATGATAACCGAGTTTTTTGTCCAATATTAAACCAAGGATATTATTAATCTTAGTTAAACCATGTTAAACACTCTCTTTTCCATTTAAACACTGTAGTGTGATTGAACACACCGCTGTGCCAACTCAATGCGTTTGATTAAGTTTTTGTGAGTCAAACACTAGCAGGTAGAGATTAGACCTGAACGCTTGTTTTCTGATTATTGGGTTATTGGGTGTTTATGTGCTTATAACAAGGGTGTTCCCAAAGTTTAGTAATTTATTTTAAGAGTTTATATAGTCAACCAGAACAAACAAAAAAATATACACCAACCGGCAAGAAGTTTGCAACATACACGATTTTTTTTATTTAGAAAAATTCTGGTTAGTTCTGGTTAGTTCTGGTTCTGGTTCTGAACTTTTTTTTCTGGTGCCTCTAACTTTCCAATAACCTAAAAATAGACTTTGACATTATCTCATGTAAACAGCGGTTCGGTGAAAAATTTGAAAAAGCTATTAGAAAATTAAGAAAAGCGAAGATATATCACAAAATGTGTAAAATTTGGCCTAAATTTATGTTTAATTTTAAATGCAAAGCTTAAAGCATGTATTAAAAAAAAAATTCGCTAAAGTAAAAATGTTACATTTAATTTACCAAACTAGATTAGATTAGTATATCCTCTATCACTGCAACCTGCTCAGGTTTATTGTGTGTCCTCCATCCATAGGTTAGAGCACGCTGTCTAAGCCGGCTTTTTAATCAGACTCCAGCTTGAAACCGGCTCCTTGGTAAATCTTGCCGCTTTAGGTTTTTCTTCACCCAGCTTTGCAACCGGCAGACGACAAAGGGCTTCACAGAAGCACCATACATGTTCTGCGGTTTCTTTCTCCTTCTGGCAGAACCTGCATAGGTTTCCTTCTAATAGGCCTATGATTTCCAGGTGTTTATTCAGTCTGCAATGACCTGTTTATTGACCCACTATTATTCTTACTGCCTTCCGGTTGTAATTCAGAAGGTCTTTCGTAAATTCCGGCGAGTAAGCCTTGATGAATACTTTCGCTTGACGCTGTCGTGGTGTTCTTCTCCACCAGTCTTGGGATTCCCTCATAATCCATGATCTAATAGATGACCTTACTTGACATGACGGAATACCGCAGTAGGGCTCGGGACCTACCATCGTCCTGCCAGCCCCTCCTTTGCCAATTTATCAGCTTGCTCATTGACTTCGTGGCCTTCGTGTCCTGGTACCCAGGCAATGGTTAGCTTGTTAGACGCACCCACCTCTTCCAGGGCAACTACACAGTCCCGCACCAGCTTAGAGCTGATTTTGCATGACCTGATCGCCCTGATGGCTGCCTGGCTGTCCGAGTAAATTACTATGGTTTTATCGACATAATTCCTTCTGATAATTTCCCTAGCACATTGTTCTATGGCTACAATTTCAGCCTGGAACACAGTAGGGTGTTGTCCAAGTTTATGTCCTTGGTTTGTCCCCATATATGCCTGCCCCAACTCCTTGGTCTGTTTTGGAGCCGTCTGTGTACCAGATTAGGTCGGCTTTAATGGAAGGTCCTGCCACCCAGTCCTTTTTGTCCGGTATCAAGGTTTGAGAACCTTTGTTTAGCCAGTAGCTTGGTACTATTTTGTCCGAAGGCATCTCACACAGTGAGTTAACTTCTTGGTCCTCCTTGAATTTCCATTGTATGGCCCTTTCCTGTCTTATGATGGGACTCTGGCCTTGTTTGAGACGGTATTGTACCGCTTTCACTTCACCCTTTATGTATATATGAAGTGGCGGTAGGTTAAGCAGCACTTCCAGTAGGGGTCGATTTCATGGCCCCGTAGTACATAGACAAGCAAGTCTTTGTATACTTTGTAATTGCCTTATTGCCATCTTTTGTAGCGTCTTTGCACCCCAGGCAATTGACCCGTAGGTTATCATTGGTCTGACGACCATTTTATATAATCATAGGTTCATCTTCGGACTGAGTCCCCAGTTCTTTCCGCAAAGTCTTCGGCATCTACCCAGGGTAGTTTTTGATTTCTGAGTGACTTTGCTTAAGTGTGGTCCCCAGGTCAGTTTTTGGTCAAAGATGACTCCTAAATATTTGACCTTTTTGAAAAAGGTATTTCCACTCCGTTGAGCCTGGAAGGTCTTAGTCCTTCCACTGCCCTTCTTTTGTAAAAGGGACGGTTATCGTCTTATGAGGGTTGACTGAGAGTCCCTCCTGTTTGCACCATTTATCAACGGTGTCTACGGCGTTCTGCATTCTGCCTGAAATGTGCTCTAGATGACCACCACTGATAACAATGACAAAGTCATCGGCATACCCCAGGCAGTTATACCTTTCACCAGTCAGTTTGTCGAGAAGTTCATCTACTAGGACTGCCCAATATAGCTTTAAGTAAAGTTTATTTACAAAAAAATATCTCTTTTTCAAGGGTTAAAGAAGAACTTCTGCTTTTCATGTCATTTATCGGGACCCTCTTCAGTGACGCGTTTCGCCCACCTTATCAAACTGGTTGTACCGGGTCCACGGTGAATAACACGAAAAAGAAGGGAAGAGAGAGGAGAGAAAAAGAACCAACTTTAATTTCAACGGCAAGACATAATCCGTACAAAAAATTTGGTTATGAATAATTATGAAAAAGTGTCTATATTTTTGTTATACAGGGTTAGTAGAAAAAAATCGGCACGGTGAATTATCTTAGCAACCGTTAAATAATAATAAACCAAATTTTGTGCGAAGGGGTAACTAAACATAAAGAGTTAAAAAAATGTTTTTGCAACGTTGCCAAGTTTATAGTTTTCTCTGTAAGTTGGGAATTTAAAAATTTAAAATGGATTAGCCTTTTTTATTATTGTAATCAATTTCTTGTATCAACTGTATTATGACCTAATATTATCGTTTTTAAATCCTGTCAATTTGGAAGATATGACATCATGCTTTTTCAAAATACAAAAACGGCTAGGTGTGGTTAATTATCTAAAAAACGGTCCAACCAATATTCTTCAAAATTAGTACAGGGGTAAAACTGGACCTTTTAAATTTATGAATGGGAATAAGAAAATTTAATTATGAAACATCGCAAATACAATTTTTTAATATAAAATGTCCAGTTACTTCCCTGATAATTTTGACGAATTTCAGTTCGTTCAAATCATTTTTGAGATAATTGACCATACCTGGTTGTTTCTATATTCAAGCTTGATGCCATATCTTCAGAAATTGACAGGAGTAAAAAAAAACGATAATATCAGGTCATAATAAAGTTAAAACAGGCAATTTATTACACTAATAAAAAATAGGGTATTCCATTTAAAATTTTAAATTCTCCTACCTAAAGAGAAAGCTATAAACTTGGCAACCTTGGCAATACAATTTTTAAACTCTTTATGTTTAATTACCTTTTGGCACAAAATTTGGTTCATTTATATCTAA